>APFE031758179.1:4082-42086 GCA_000404065.3 Pinus taeda | reverse complement strand
TATAGAATTTGGTTGATCTAAGTTTAATTGCACAAGCTTGACTTGAGCTAATCCCTGAAGGGACTTATAGCTTTTGCAAAAAATGAACTATGCTGTAATACCATTCACATGTGGCTAGATTTTCGGCTAAAGACTGATTCCGCTCTTGCTCTTCTGCTACTCCCTCTATCTGCTCATCATCTGAATTTAAACTCATGGAATTTATGTCTAACAAGCTACAATTTTCTTTTGCCATAAGTTTAGCTAGACCCTGGCCTTTGACAAGCTTAGTGGGCTTCACCTCTATGTCAAATTCTATAAATTTTGCAATCCATTTTGCCCTCTTTCCATTAATATCTAGCTAAGTTAAGATATCCTTTACTGAGGCTGAAGGTACATATGAAACTACTTTGGAATGCAGAATATAAATTCTGATTTCTTTTAAATATTTAATGAGAGCATAAGCTTGTTTTTCAATATGGACATACCTTAGTTCAACATCCCTTAGAGTTTTGCTGAAAAAGACCACGAGGTGCTCTATGCCTTCATCATTTTTTTGCAAAAGAACTGCTACAAGTGTATCATAAGAGGCAAAAGAGAAGATGCAAAAGTCCTTAGTGTAATCAGGGCTGATTAGAGTGGGAACTTCCATGATAGCTTGCTTGATGGGTTCAAAAGAGCTTCCTGAAGTAGCTGTCCATTTTATTTATGATCCTTTCTTGAGCATGGAAGTGCAATTCTTTACTAGCTCTACAAAGTTTGGAACGAACCTCCTTACAAAGTTACTCTTACCCAAGAAGGATTGGATGTCCCTTTTCGACCTTGGGATGGACAACTTCTGAATGGCTTGGACCCTTGCTAGATCAATCTTCACACCTTCAGTAGAAACAATATGTCCCAGAAGTTTACCTTCTTCTAGAGCAAACTGTGACTTCTTTGGGTTCACTGAGATTCCAAACTATCTGCACTTTAGGAAGACCTTCTTTAAATGTTGTAAATGGTCTTTGTGGCTGCTGGATAAGATTGTTATGTCATCAAGATAAATAAGGACAAACTTGTCCTTTTCTCCCATAAAGGCTATGTCCATGGCCCTCTGAAAGGTAGCCCCATCATTCATCAGTCCGAAAGGCATCTTGGAGTACATGAAAGTGCCCCAAGGAGTAGTGAAGGCGATATTTTCCAGATCTTTAGGATGTAAAACTATCTGATTGTAACCTGAAAATCCATCTAAGAAAGACATAACTCTGGCCCTTGAAACTCTTCGCAGCAAGTGTTCCATCCTGGGCAGGGGATACATATCTTTTTTATAGCACTTGTTCAGGTTTTTGAAGTCGACACGAAGCCTGATTTCTCCATTTTTCTTTCTTACCACCATAAGGTTGGCTATCCACTTTGAATACCTTAGGGAGACTATGATTTTGGCAGCCAATAGCTTCTTGATTTCTTTCTTGATCGAAGGCAATAAGAGAGGGCTGATAGGTCTTAATTTTTGCTTAAAAGGGACAGTGTTCTTTTCTAGCGGGATCTTATGTTGAATGATGTCTGCATCATAGGTTTTAAGATCGTTGTATTCCCAAGAAAAAATGTCAGCAAATTGCTTCATGAGGGCACAATACTCAGAATTCTGGGCAGAGGATAAATGCGTGGACAGATTTATGTTTTTTGGACAAGCTGGGCTGCCTATATTGTGTTTACAGACAACAGAATCATTCTCTGTTTTGGTCGCATTATAGGGCACATCATTATGATCGAAAAGCCTCTCTTGCACCAATCCCTTTGGTATGTGATTACTAGGAAGCTGGATGACGCTACTTTGGCCGATTTCGCTTTTCAGCTTAGACTAGCCACCTTCTTCCATGGTTTCGTTTTCTTGATCAATGCGCGTTTCAGAAAATTCCCCAACGACTTGCAAAAATCTGTTAATTTCCTCATCATCCCCAAAAACCCTCCAATATTTGACATCGTCAGGCAGAGGTGATCTGTATCTTATCTGAACTTCATATGTCAATTTGGGAGGCAATGACGGAATAAACATGCTAGCAGAGACAGCAAGGGAGTCCGCAAGTTGGTTCTTTATTCTTGGAATATAATAAATGCTGAAATTATTGAAATAATCCTTGAGCCTCCATATCTCATCTCTGTATGCCTTTAGCCTTGGATGCTTCGCTTGAAAAGTTTCATTTACCTGCTGAATAATGAGATCTACGTCTCCAAACACTTTTCGGCCTTTGATACCCATTTTTTTAGCAGTGCTTAAGCGTAGAATCAAAGCCTCGTACTCTGTGATGTTGTTTGTGACTTGAAAGGTTAATTTGAATGATAAATGAATATATTCCTACGTTGGGGACACAAGAACTATGCCTGCCCCTACAACTTCTTTAGAGAAAACCCCATTAAAAAACATATCCCAAACCAATGGGTTTTCTTCCTCTGCGATCTGGAAAACTAGTTTCTTGAGCTGTGTGGAGGCCAACTGAGATTCTTCAATATGGAGAATACATGCTCCAAAATCGGTGTCAACAACATATATGGGATGATTAGTGGGATTCTTCTCATCGCTAATGATATAAGCCAACTGCGCCTCTTTGTAAATTCTCTTGCTCTCACCTTTGAAAACTAGGATAGTAGCATAAGACAAATCATTTTGTAATGATCCACCTAGTCTCTCGATCCAACCTCTGGAAAGTAACATGCCAAACTTGGGGGGTACACCTACTACCACAATATCCATCATCATCATGTTTTTCATGGGCAGTTGAGACAAAGTGATGGCTAGGTCTTTGATTAATCCTAGACATTTCACTTTTCTAGAGTCAAAAGTGAATGGGTCATGATAAGGCTTTGTGATGTCAAGACCCAACTCATCCATGACAACCTTGGGCATTAGATTATGGCTGGCTCCAGTGTCCAGAAGGCAGTTGTGAAGGATTTTATCATGAATAGTCAGAGAGACATAGAATGATGGGGAGTTGTCTTCACAAGTTTCAATCATTGGGCTGAGAATAATAGCTAGTTTTTCATCTTGGAGATTCACATTGTCAGTGGAGGCTTGGATGAATTTAGGCTCAAGGGCCTCGAGGATGGATCTTTCGAAGGATTCATTCTTCAATAGTTCAATCAGAGGAATGGTTATCTTTAGCTTCTGACTTTCTCATTGAAAATTGAAAGGAGAAGGAGACTTTTCAAGACCTCTTACCTCATGAGCTGGAGCTTGGAGGAAGATGGGATCAACTGCAGGTTATTTTTACTTATTAGCTTGTTGTACTGCAGGGGCAACAGCTTTTTGAACGTGAGTTTCCTTGGCATTGTTTACCTTTGACCTCAAATTATATCTTTGTTGATCTACAGTTTATAGAATAGCTTTACCATCCCATTCTTAGCTGATTTGGTCATTGCATAATGACCTCTCATAGGCAGTTGAGGTCAAAAAGGAAGCATTGCCTTTGTCTTCCAGACAATGGATCTCATCATCTTCTTCAAACTACTCTTCTTCCATGACAACATTTTGAAAAGGAGCCTTCACCCTTTGGTCTTCATTAGCATCTTTGTTTCGTTGCAAAATCTGCAACTGCTAATTAGTTCTTCTATATGGATTCGAATTTAGATTTTTAGGAGCAAAGGTATTAGGAGATCTCCCTTTGCCTGGGTGATGCTCAACCTTTAATTTGGATATTTCAGAGGCTAATGACTCTATCATCTTAGTCATTTTATCGATCTTGGGATCTAAGGATGATGAATACTTGCCCCTCTGTCTTCTTCTATCAACATTTCCATTGAGCTTCTCTATGGCCATGATGTTTGATTCCACTTCCAAGGTTGCATCTTGCATGTCAGCCAAAGTAGCACATCGCCTCTCCCTCAACAGTAGGCAGAAGTCAGAATCAAAAGCACTGGCATAGGTGAGTTTAGCAGAGGTAGTAGTGGGTTTTACTTCAACTGGAATCTTGTTGTACATTTGGTTAAACCTCTTATTGAAATCAGACAATAACTCACCATTTCCTCTCTTTAAGTTGCCAAACTCAGTGTGGTAGTAGACGAGGTCCTTTTTATCCCCCAAATGCTTTAGAAATGCATCATCTAAAGCTTCGATGTTTGCTATAGATCTTGGGGTTAGTTCTCTGAACCATTTCCTAGCCTCTCCATCTAGGCTTTGGATAAAGACTCTCATCCACACATCATCTTCACTAATGTCCAGATTATCAACATAACTATAGAATGACTCAATATGTTCTTCAGTAGTGACACCTTTAGTCCGAGTGAATTTAGGCCTATATTTATGATATTATCTAGTAGGCATGGCATTTAAAGGAGTGGGTAGTATTAGAGGCCCATACCTAGCAGCTATGATTCTTTCCATTTTGGTAGATGCTTGTGGACCTGCCATCACTGTGGTGGCTATAAGAGTACTGAAAGTCTAAATGACAGAGGGCTTAGGAGTGACTGATAAGACTAAAGGAGTATGATGGATAGGAGTTGAGGTTTCCTTTTGGCTTACAAAAAAAGGAGAACCTAAAGAATAAGGAGCTTTATGAATTTCTGAGAGTTTTTCTTCACTATGAGTATTAGAATCTGTACTCTCAACATGTATTTGTTCTATTTTAGGATTTTCTTGAAGATATATAGAATATTGTTTAGGTTTACCTGAACTTGATGCTCCTTTCTGCAATACCTTTCTTTCTTTGATGATCTTTTTAGGGTCAGGTACTGGGTCAACTTGTGACTTCTGAGGGTTTCTTCGAGTATGCCTCACAAACTGACCCAGAACTATGAAGTGGAGTCACCAAGAGGTTCGGTCTCTAGTAGAGTCACCAGATAGATGATTACAAAAAAAAATGTTCCCAGACTTTGTCTATCATCAAAATTGGATCTGTGTCTTTTCCCAGGGAAGCTGAGCTTCAGTTTCCTCTCCCTGGCAACGACGCCAATTATGTTAGCACTCCAGGAAACTCTCCTAGGTTGTAACTCAGAGATTCCTGGTAACATATAACCTTCAATATTGTTCTCAGAACTATTGGAATGGATGATGGTTTGGATCAAGTTAGATGACCATTTTAGCTCTATTCCCACTCAAGACATGCATGAACACCCTCAACAAAACAAGGCTTTAGACCACTAATGCTCAATAGTTTATAGATTTAATGAATAGATGGAGAATATTGACAGTACTAGCAGATTGCATACATGAACATAGATGAATGGATAGCTACAGGCAACAAATGAACTTACTGACTATACTAGTAGATGCATATATAATAACATATATAAATGGCTAGCTACAGGCAGTAAATAAGCTTGGTAATCTAATATATCAAAGCAGAGATAAGATGACAGTTATTTGGCCTTAAACACACACAAAAACCTGAACAAATTGTTCAAGTGCAAGCGTAGAATAGCATAAAGAGGATGGGCATTGAACATCTAACGGAAAAAGAAGCTTATATTGCTTAGAATGAATATGAGAAGCTTGAATGAATAGAGGAGGAATAATCTCCAAAACTTGAACACTTATTACATTTCGTTCTTTGCCTTTTATAGGCTATTTAAAATGCTCCTGAGCTCTCTAGAAGGCTCAGAGTCTTAATCTATCCCCTTTGTCCCTTAACCGTTTAATTCCCTGAAGGCAAGCATGACTTGGAGGTTTTCCCTCCTTCTAACAGAGGAATAACAACTTTCAGATATTTTGGGTGCACTGGCAGGACTATTGATGCTCCATTATCAGTTGTTGTTGTGGCTATGTTGCGATGTCTATTCTCGACCTCTATGTTGGTTTGGGGAGGAGCTGCACGTGTTGTGGCTGCATTCATTCTGTTAAAGTAGAATAGCGCTGCCCTCTTGTGGACCTCCGTTAAAATAATGAATATTTATGCTTTAAACAGAAAACATAGCCATCACCGATAAATCCCGCCTTCTCTGTGTATTTTGGACTTCAAAAGTCCTAAAATATGGTTTAATTGTCCATCAGGTCCACCTTTGCCACCATCGCAAGTCGCATTTGGCCTAGCTTGTGTATTTCTTTGTATTTTTGAAATACGTGAAAAACACCGAAAAACATTAAAAATGGCTTTCTTCGGATTTGAAAACAATATATATTTCACTTCGGAAACCCATCAGGTTTGGGTTCCATTGCTATCGCACTGCCCCCAGGCTTCCTTTGAAATTTTCGTTATATAACGAAAATATACCAAATACATTAAAAACTGATAGGTTGCGGACTTGAAATTTTATAGGAAATCATTTGTAGTGCCGTCAGGTCCATCCCATCAGGTTGCCCGTATGTATGTGCGGAGGTCCCGCCCCATGGTAGTATGCCAATGCAATACAACGATGTGATCCAATTGCAAATGCTGATCGCTCAATGCCCGGGCCCCTTTATATGTATATAACATATGCCTCTTGCTTATGCGACTCGCCAATCCAATCATCAGTGATCGCTGATCGGTGGTGTCGTGCGCTCGCTTTATGTTTGTCCCCTCTACTTGGCCGATTGCGATTAGCTACCTAGATCTGGGCCATTGATCGGCCAGATCTAAGGGTAGTTGTGCGTTACCATTTTTATGCTTGCAATACTTCATTTTTTCGTTGTTTTGGAGTTTTATCATCCCAATAGTGTATTTCCGCCCTTCCAAGGGCTCTCCTCTTGCACTGATTTTGACCCTTGGATGATTTTTGAGTAGATACTGAAGGTTTCAAGAGCATATATGGATCAAATTTTGGGCCTAGTGCTAGTGAGGCTAACAAGCCCTATCTAGGTACTTTCCAATGCTATTTCCAATTTCTCTCAAGTAGTCGTCACTCTAGCAGGAGACAGGGAGTTGTGAAACCTTAACCCATCCTAGAAATGTATTCAGAACATACTCATCTTGGTTAAAATCTAAATACCATTTGTTTATATGCATCCCACGAAAGCCGAAGAAGTAAGGACCATTTCAGAAGATCACATCTTTATCTTTCTTGTATTCGAACAAGAATGAAAAAAACCATTGTCATAGGTGTACAAACCTATATTTCCCTTCATCTTCTATTCCAAGTCTTATCAATCCATGCATCCATTAATTACAGGGATGGCCACATCCTTTAAATTTTCCAATGAGGGCCTTATCAGAAAAGGTAAAAGTAGTTCTTCACACAACCAAAGGAAGAGCGACCATAGGAATAGATTTAACTTCTTCATTTTTTTAAACTTCACCTAAGCATCCTCACTCCTAGGCTTCGACGATAAGGCAACCACTAGATCCTGAAAGGTTACAACCTCATCAAGGGGAGGGGGAGGAGATCCCTTTGGGGAAACCATTGTGTGAGGAAGTTAGGGTTTCAATGATGCGCAGGAGGGAAGAGCCACATAACTTCTTTTAAATTATTTTAATAAAAGATTGTTTTTTATTATTATATATATATATATATATATATATATATATATATATATTATATATTATATATATTTCTATTAAAACAAACATAGATCCATCTTAAATCCTGATCTACCAAACACATAGAGGGATCAAATTTTGAGGTGTAAATATTTCCTCAAGTTTTGCAATCAAAAAGAGGTTTGCATCTTAGAAGATTTGATCCTTCTCAGCATTTTGTAGAATCGTAGATAAGATGGATCTATGCTAGTTTATATACTAGAAATACCAATTGTTTTTTACAATGAAAATATTAACTCACACAAAAGCATTTTTAGTTATGGTATCACTTTACTTAATTTATATGTATTAAATAGTAATTACCTTTGACTTTGATAAGATTTACCTCACCCATACCAATGTAATTTTTTTAGGCAACATTTTAGTCTTGTAAGTATTTCAATTTCATGCAACATTTACATGTAATAAGAGTTGGCATTTTAGTTGTATAAGTATTCCAATTTCATGCAACATTTTATAGGTAATAAGAGTTGACATGTGTTTAATCAGTTTCACGTTTTGGCAAATAATATTATATGTTGGATTTCAAGCCTCTGTGGAAGTTTTTTGTAGCTTCATGTTTCGGATTATCCACAGTTTTAAGTTCATTCTGCCGATGTTTCAAACCCCAAAGGGGGTCCATCATCAGGACAAATTCAGAAAGATAGAAATGAATGAAAGATTATTGAGAGAGAAAGAGCTGAGCGCCTGGGTATATGCAGGTCCGCAACTCTCCTCTCAATTTTTATCCTTACGGTTTCGAGAAGACAGATCTCTTTCCATGTTTCCCCTCCGTACAAGGAAGTTATGTTGGATTTCAAGCCTCTGTGGAAGTTTTTTGTAGCTTCAGTTGGTGAGATTTATAGTTAGGGGAGTTTGTTGTACTTTTTTGTTTTACTGAATTTTTCAACGCTTAATTTTCTTTTGAGATCAATAATATTATTGTATATATGTGCTTTTTCTTAAAAGTTTAATTCAGCCAACATATTTAATATTATTCTTTACTTTTCATTAATTAACTAGCATATATATTTTTAAAAGTTTTAAATGTAACATTAAATGACAACATCTTCTCATATACTAGGATATAGAGTCTCTCTCCACTTAATGATGTTAAATTTAAAAGGCAAGTTTTTGAATTTCAGAAAAGATTTTAGATTAAATAAACTATTTTTTAACAATAATTAAAAAAAAAACAATAAACTATTAAAAAAATAAAAAAATTTACATTGATATTATCATTGGGTTTACATTGTACATGAAATTTTCAACCTGATGTGTTTCAACTTAATATTGAACTCGTCATGAAGATAACACCTACTTATTTTCATAGAATTGTTTATTAGAGCATTTTTTAAATTATAAATATGGCACGAGATTCTCACTTTATATAAAATTTGTCACACTACAACCATATTTAAATAGCGGAGATGTAAATGTATGGTATAGTTTCATTTTGATTTCATATTTATGCGATTTTCAATGGACTAGCCCCGTTCGGCTACGAAAAGTGGAGAAGGTGGGTCCCTCGAGGTTTTCTAAATTTCCTAAGTTTCCATGCATGGTAATAGAATATTTTTGGAAAAATTGGCAGAATATATATATGCTAGATTTCAATGTAAAATCATAATTTAGAAAATCCATAGAGGTAAAAAAAATTACTTTGTGGCTATACCAAGAAATTCCTGGAATCACTGAATTTTGTAAATAGTTATCGAGATATTATATATATATTTATATATATATATATATATTATATATATATATAATATAATATAATATTATATTAATTAATTATTTATTTTTTAATGTTTTTTTGAAAAAATTACAATTTTTATTAAAGAGTTATGAAAATTACATTTTAAATATGCATAGAAGTGCATTAAAAAGTGGGTTGTTTTGAAGTACAATCATCTATCAAAATGAGCAAAATAACAAGCCTTTAAAACGCTTCCCATGTTCAGTCATGTAAGTCCATAAGTACACATCATAAATACATATCCAAAGAGCAATATACTTTCAATTAACCCAGAAGTATATCTGAAAGGAGAAACATACATAAAATGAAATGTGTTGTCTTCATTCATGAAGGATATCCAACTGCATGCCTTCTGTGAAAGGACTATGATGGTGCTCATATAAAGTGTCATCTAGCTGCTCCATGATCTTCCAATTGCCCAGATTTTGTTTAGTGCCCGCTTTAGAGAGAGCATTTGCAGTAGTGTTCCTTTTCCTGTAGATGTGACAATAGGAAATATGATCAAAACCATGTTTTAGCTATAAGATCTCTTAAATAATAGGTATCAATGTGTGCATGTGACATCCAGTGATCTCACTGAACTAATTTATAATAATCAATGAATCCCCAAAAATATGTAACTACCTACATCCCTTTTCAACAAAAAACAAGAGTAGAATCTTGAGTCTGAGTAATTCTTCATGGTTATTAGTCCCTTGCCTAGCCCACTTTGAATTTTATAGTATTATTTTTCCCTTAGAAATAAAATAACACCCACCACACCCCCCTCCCCCCAAAACATTCACCCCCAACTAGGGAGGCCCCATCAAAGTAAGCTCAGGGATAGGAACGATCAACTTCGTCAACAATAATGTTTTATGGTTGGTGCACATAAAAAACTTTATAAATTAAGTCATATGTAGCTAGAACTTGTGTTGCTACCCTTTCAAGAGTTGTGGTCTTTTCTTGGAAGATGTCATTATTCCTTGAAATCCATATTCGCCAATTGATGATAGGCGAGAGTTTTATGAGAATTTTAGGGGTTGCATGATCCCACAATATTTTCCATGCTTCTTTGCAGGAGAGGCCCTACCACATGCAGTCTAATGGAAAAACATATCGAGCAGTGTTCCACACAACAATGGAAAAAGGGAATACAAGGAAAAGATAGTCCATTGACTCCTCTGCATTTTTACAAAGTGTACACCAACTAGGCCCAATCAAGCATCTCTTCTTTAGATTATCACCAATGGGGATCTTATTATCTAAAATGCACCATTGAAAGGGTATTGCTTTTTCCGAGTAGTTTATCTTCCATAATTTCTTCCACCACAAAGTTAAATCCCATGGCTCTTTGTCAACAATAATATACAAATAACCCATCTTTAGAGAATATTCTCATTGAGGGGGGTGCACCCAGCATAAAGTGTCAGCCCTATCCCTGAGCCAAACATGTGAAATATTGAGAGAATTAGTGTAATTTAGCCACTGACCTGAAAAAGCAATCGACATATTTAGTTGATTTGCAACAATCGATCCCTAAGCCCATATAGATGTTCAAGTTGGGTCAAACACCTAGTTCATAGTAGACCTCCCATTTGCATTTAGGAATTTGACAAGCTCTTATGGAAAAATTTAATTTTCTCCACACCCCACGAATGGTTTAATACCTATTCTTACATTTTCACCATTTCCAACCTTCCAATCTAGCCCATCCTCAATCACTCTGAATGAAACTAATATTTCCTTCCAAACCACCAAAACATTCATCCTTTGCTTATTTGGGATCCTAATCCAATCTTCAACTGAGATAGGGTGAATATACTTTCTGAAAATCTCTTTATTCCATAGGATTTTTCTGGATACCATTCTACAACCAACCTTGGCCACTAGCGCCCTGGAGAAAGAATACATTTTTTTTATGCCCCACCACCCCCCCCCCCCCCACATCTTTGACAAGGTAATTTTAACCCATTTGATCCAAGGAGAAACCCAACCATCTTTCGAGCCCATCCACAAAAATATGTAGCAAATCTTACAAACGAAGTTCAAAACCCATTTTGGTATCTAGGACAAAGGCATTCAAAAGATAAGAATACATTCTAGGATGGACTTAATGAGCACTAATCTACTTGCCCTAGATAGCCATTTAAAACTCCATACCTTTAATCTCTTCTCATTTTTTTCTATTAGGCATAACTAGTCAAACTTTTTATCATCATGGGGATTCAAGTGAAATCCCAAATGTTTGATCCCCTTATCAAAAATATTTGTTTAAAAAGGAAATATATTTTGATCATTTGTGAGCTCATCCATGGACAATCCCACCTCAAACAAAGTTGATTTCTAAATGTTTGTCATCATACATGTAGCCTACTCGAATAGTGACAACGCTTCTTTTATAGATGGCAAGTCTTGTATGGGCCCGTCATAGAATAGAAGAATGTTTTCCACAAACAAAATATGTGTGATGGCTAATTCATTGGAAATTGTGGCAACCTTTAGGTCATCCCTCCTATTGGATTCAACCAACAATCTACTCAAACCTTCAGCCACCAACATAAATAATAATGGAGAGAGTAGACATCCCTAATGAATTCCTCTCTCAACATGGAAGAATGTTGAAGATGGTCCATTGATAAACACTACAAAATATACTGATGTGATGCCACACATGACCCAATTTATGAACCTTACCTCAAATCCCAGGTGGGTCATTAACATTCTAGTGTAGATTCAACTAACCATGTCATATGCTTTGGATAGGTATGTTTTAAGCACCAAACCTGTTATTTTCTTTGTTTTTAAACTTTGGAGTGCTTCCTGAGTGACCCCAATGGCATACTGAATGTTCCTACCTTCCAGAAAATAAATATGCTCCTTTAAGACATTTTTTGACAGGATCAGCTTCAATCTGTTAGCAATGATTTTTGTTATGATCTTTTGAATACAATTTCATAATGAGATGGGCCTAAATTTGTCGAAAGCGTGAAGAGAGTCGGTCTTAGGAATAAGGGAAATAAAGGTAGAATTAAAAGAATCATACATCCTCCTAGATTATCTACGGTCCTTAACCACCTTAAGGAGATCACCCCTTAAAATTTCATAAAACTCAGATGAAAATTTGATGGACCAACCATTAAGGCTAAGTATTATGTCCCTTTGAATATTGTTAAGGACCCTCTACAAATCTTCCTCGAACACCAACTACAAAGAGATTTCTTATCTTCATTGTTCATGAACCTGGGAAAATGACAAGCCAACGAAATTGCCTCAGCTAAGAACGCTTCCACAGGAGCCTTGAAAAGATTGTAAAAATTATTTTTACCCAGTCTAGCAACATCTTCAAAAGTTGAGGCTCTAATCCCATTCAAATCATCTAAGGCCCAAATAGTATTGATAACACAATGCCCCTTTGCAAGCTGCTAAAAGAACTTCCAATTTTCATCCCCCCTTTAAACCCAGACCACTCTACTCTTTAGCCTCCATGTATCCTCATTTTCTTCCAAAATTCTCTTCCTGGTAGCCTCTAACTGGATGATGCTTTGCTTTGTCTCCTCTGATAAATAACCTCCCCCTTCTGGGGCTTCTAGTTTCTCTAATTATTATTCAATAGTTTTAAGAACCTCCTCATCCCTTTACTTTTTAGTGATTGACCATTCTATCATGGCCTTTTGTAACCTTTTGAGGTTATCAACGAGTTGAGCTGGGGCAAAACCATCTCTTTTAGGACTAAAGGAAATCCAATGCTTGACAACAAGATTTTGAAAATATTCATCCCTTAACTAAGCTAAATTGAATTTGAAGAGGGCCCCCATCTTGTTGAAACTGCCTTTTACTTCAAGGCATATTGGGTGGTGATCCAAATTTCCCCCCACGCCAACCCACTTTTGAAAGAGAACGATCCTTTCTAATAAGGATTTAGCTAAAAAAAAGTGGTCAATCCTCCTGGCAATCATCGCATCATTAGTTTGTTTATTCCTCCAGGTAGGTTTATACTTAATTAGTTTCACATCACATAATTTGTGAGCCTTTAGAATGTGGATGAAGAATTCGAAAAGGCGATCAGGGTGAGCATGAGGAACCCATATTTCAAAAGCGCCCAAAGAGAACTTCAAGTCTCCCCCAACTACCAAATTATCAACATTCCTATAGGATCTAACCATAAGCCTTTCCTAGAAGGCATTCTTGTCTTAACAACGACCATATATATTCACAGCTTTTAGCTCCAACCCCAATTCAATAGAAAAAATATCAGCACCCAAAACCCCCTCTAAACCCCATGAGCAACGAATCTTATTAGTTTTTATTTTTTATTTTTTATTAAAGTCGATCTCCATATAGCTTACAAGATTCCAACTAGGGAACAAATATTCCAACATCCTTACAATCACATTTCCATTCCCCAAATTTCTTGAAGGAGGATGACATCAATATGTTCAAATTGTATCAATCTAAAGGAAAGAAAAATCATTGAGGGGTCAAGCCTAGGGATTTTTCTACTCTAAGCGCCCAAAAAATAGATTTATATCTGCTAGCAACAACATCTAAACTAGTTTTTTCTTTTGCTCTGCATATGTAGGATTGTTTTCCCCGAGATTTTCCATTAGCCCTAAATGGGGAAGAAGGACCCAAAACCCCCATGGCCAACATAGAATTCTTCATTTTGGCCTCTGATCTAAGATTATAATGAGAAATCAATTAAGAGGAATTCGATGGTTCCCTAGATGGGGAAGGGATTGGAAACATAATACACACAAGAGCAAGAGGAATGGAATAGGGGATTGAACCTTACATGAAAATTTATTCTTTTGTGAATGTGGAAAACTTGAGATTGTATGAACCTCAATTGATTGATGATAAATAAGAGAATGTTTAGATTCCATCTATAGAAGCTTTTTCTCTTAAATATTTAAATGAGTTGTAGGAAGACTCAATTCTTGACTGGAGGATAAGGACTTCATGTAGAGGCAATGTGGAGTATCTTCGAGTGGGGCTTAAAGGTACCAATCCAAGTAAAACAAATTGGATTGAGATCAATAAAGTGAAGGAGTTGTATCCTCACTTACTTGCTGAGCAAAATCATACTTTTGGTGGTGCAAAAGCTTCCAGTGGGGAGGAACGATCCAGGGGATAAAAAATATCCTCAAATATGAAAGTGCTCAAAATCTCTTGAAATTAGCGCCAAATTTTAAATATCCTTATTCTGATTCCAACTACGATTGAATTTCCTCAATTCAACATCGTATGAGAAAGTTATCACGTTCTAATTTTTTGGAAAATAGTAAAAAAGTCAATTTGTAGGGTTGGTTGAGAAATGTACAGATGCCACATGGCAATACACATGATAACATGGTGTTGAGGTTAGCAGGATGACTATGTACTATGGAGAAAACCAAGACATGACATGTGGCCTAGTTTTAAATATGTAAATGGCGTGTTTTTATTGGTTGGAGATGATTTGGTTGAGGCTAATCATGGAGTGACACGTGGCCCAATCATAGGGTGCCACATGGAACTCCAAATGAGCCTCCATGGTGTTCGACCCCATGACCTCCATGTATCTAATCAACCACTCTACCAATATGCCACATTAGCTCTTGTTATAACATGGCTGACATATTTTATTTATATAGTACCGAGGGAACCATTGAGGGGAGGGTTGGGACGGTGGGCGCGATCGACTAACATAGCCCTAAAGCATATGGAATATCACATGACCAATGGAAAATGGTTGGAGGGGCAGGGTGCGTGGCACCCTGCCTGCATCCTAGCCCATGGTTTCATGTGGAACAATATGATCACATGCGACAGGGGGCAGGGGCATAGGGAATGAGACGATGGTGAAGCACCAACCCCGAGTTTTATTGTGATGATGCGACCACTAACAAGATGCTAGGGGTTGGGGATGTGTGGCACCTTACCTGCACTTAGCCCTAGGCCATATTAACCATATGACTAACCATAGGGCGAAGAAAATGTGGTGTGACCTAATTCATTTTTGAAATTCGGTTAATGGTTCTACATTTTGCACCCGCGTAGTGGGATCACAGGCCGAACCCGCCACCTTCGGTGGCTAAAATTTTTCTTTCCTAGTTTGCCAAAGCCGAGTTTCATTGCCTTTTTTGCAGGGAGGATGAATGTTCATAACATTTGGCAGAGAAATGGAAAAGGAGGCCCAAATTGGCCATTTTTAAGCCTTTTTAAGCCCAAGAAGAGCCTACACAAGGGTTTTTTGGGTGCTCTAGACACAATGTTAGTGTTAGTTTTCCAATTTGAGTATTGTATGTTGATTTAGTTTAAAATTTGAGAATATAATATAAAGGGCCACCATTGGAAGCTGGACTCGGAGACGTAGCCCAGGAGGGGTGAACTTTGTCATCAAATTGTTGTGTTGTGTTGTGATGCTACTTTTTGTCTATTTTCACTGTGAAAATCTATAAAATTTAACTTATTTTGTGTGCTTTTCAATATCGATTCATTTCCCATAAGACATAAACTAGCTTGCAAAACTTTACATGAAACCTTCAATTTTAATTATAGATCATCATTTTACCTAAACTTGTTATAGGCATCGAAGGAGTGGGAAAGAAGAGATTTATTTTATACATGATGAAATACATGGTTTGTATTTGGCTCTTCTTGTTCTGAAATGGGTACCTTCTCATTGCTTTGTGCCTTTGGCCCATGATGGAAGCGAGGGCTTGGCTCTACTAAAGACTCATATTCTTGTGATCATTATGAGAATGAATTCATGGCCCAAATATTAAACAAGTGACTCAAAGTATTCTTCGATGGAAGAGGCTTGGAAAGTATTAAGATATTATGAAACCAGCTCACAAAATAGAAGAAAAGAGAGATCAACGACTTCAAAATCAACCTCTTCGAACAGGAAACCTCCTTTACATTACACAAATGAACAATTCTTGGATGATTCAAATGAAAAAATCTCCTTTCTATATATAGGAGTCTAAGAGGTCACAATATAATCAAAGCCGACATAACAATAATAATGTAAGGGAACAACAATAACCATAGCAGCTTCTATGGGGCACAATAATAACTATATGGGGACAACATGGGCACAACAATAACAATAAGAGGCTACAATCACTATAATAATAATGGAATATACTGGTATTATAGGGACCTAACATGCCCCTCTCCTTCAAAAAAGTGTTGTTCTCAACGCTTGAGTAGTTTTGGATGCTTCTCTATAAAATTCTCATCCTCACATGTGGAATCTTCAGTGGGTAAGTTCTTTCACTTGATGAGATAATATGAAATTGATCGATTTCGTAGCTATTTATTTCTTGTTTCTATGACTGCTTATGTTCCAATATGGTTTTTCCTTCCTCGTCAAGTTCTGGAAATATTGTTTGAACTGGGATATTTTCACCTATAACCTTCTTTAAGCATGAAACATGGAAAACTAGGTGCACTCGGGAAGATGAAGAAAGCTCCAATTTGTATGCCATAGTACTAGTCTTTTGTAACACCTTGCACGAACCATAATACTTTGGTGATAATTTATTACCTTTCTTAGCTTGCTTGAGGGACATTTGTTTGTATGGTTGTAGTCGTAGAAATACCCAGTCACCCACATCAAAACGTCTTTCGCTGCAATGTTAATTTGTCTGTTTTTTCATTCTATTCTGTGCCAAAGTGAGATTATCCTTTAAGAGTTGGAGAACTTGTTGTTGATGCTCGATGTGATCTTCCACTTCTTGAACCTTAGAATTTATTTTAAATATGATGTGATGGATGGCGGATGATATCCATAAAGTGCCATAAATGGAGTCATTTTTGCTGCAGTATGGAAGGATGTGTTATACCACCATTCAGCTAGATGCAACCACATGACCCATTGTGTCTGTTTATCAGATAAAAAGAAACAAAGATATCCTTCCAAACATTTGTTTACTATCTCAGTTTTTCCATCAGACTGGGGATGATAAGATGAGCTATGAGATAACTGAGTATCCAAACAAGAAAATAATTATGTCCAAAAATTTCTAGTGAAAATGGGATCTCTGTTGCTTACAATAATCTTTGGGTTTCCATGTAGCTTTTGAATTGTCTCCATAAATGCAGTAGCAATTGTATTGGCTTTAAATGGATGAGATAATGCACAAAAGTGTGCATACTTGGTAAGTCTATCAACTACCACCATGATGACACTCTTTCCTTTGGACTTGGGTAAACCTGTGATAAAATCCATAGAAACATTCTCCCAACGTTGACTTGGAATGGATAAAGGTTGTAACAGACCAAAGGTCTTAATTGTCTCAACTTTATTTTGTTGGAAAACCAAACATTCCAACACAAACTTTTGAATATCAGATTTAAGGCCATCCTAGAAAAAATCCTTCTTAACCCTGTGGTAAATTTTTAAAATTCTTGAGTGCTCTACTAAGGGAGACATGTGCAATTATAGAAGAGTATTTTGTTTGATTTGGGAATTCTTAAAGAGGTATAAGTGATCTCTATACCATAACGAATCACTTTTCCATCTAAATGTATCAGATGTACTGAGATCTTGTCATTACTTTTGAATGAGTGCCCACACTTCTTCATGATTCTTCCATTCATCCCTTGCTTCATTTATCCAATCTAGTTGGCTAATAGAAATTGCACAAAGCAATGCTGCCACATCCTCATCCTTTATTGAGAGTGCATCTACCACAACATTTTTCTTCCCTTTTTTGTAGATGATTTCAAAGTCATAACCCAAAATATTTGTGACCCATTTTTGTTGCTCTTCTCAAGATAATATTTGTTCTAAAAAGTATTTAAGACTATCACGATCTGTTTTTACCTTGAAGTGTCTTCCCATTACGCAAGGTCGCCATTTCTTAAGTGCATGTAGTATTTCCAACATTTCTTTCTCATAAATAGCTTGTGTAAATACTCTCATTTGATTGGATGGCTTCCAAAAGAAATGGGTCTTTCTTATTGCATTAAAACAATGCCAATTCCATTTCCTGAGGCATCACATTCCATAATAAAGGTTTTTGTGAAGTCTGGTGTAGCTAAGACTAGTGCTTGACACATTTCCTCTTTAAAATTTTTAAAGGCCTTCTTTTCTTTTGGAGTCCAAGAAAATGCATATTTCTTTAGTAATGTTGTTAGAGGTGCTGCTATTCTCCCATAATTTTTAACAAAATTGTGATAATACCCCGCCAACCCAAGAATCCTCGCAGATGCTTTATGGATGTGGGGATTTTCCATTGCTTAATGACTTTAATTTTTCCTTCACAAGATACAATATGACTTAGATATTCCACCTTTTGTACTCCAAAGAAAGATTTGGAGGTTTTTGCATATAATTGTTTCTCCTCCAATAGTTTGAGCACCCTGTCAACATGTTGAACATGATCCTTCCAAGACTTGTTGTAGATTAGTATATCATCAAAACAATACTAACACAAATTTTCTAAGGAAGGGTTTGAAAATGGAATTCATCAAACCTTGAAATGTAGAAGGTGCATTGGTAAGGCCAAAAGGCATGACCAAAAATTCATAATGACCCTCATGAGTTCTAAATGTTATTTTTGGAATGTCTTCAGTCTTCATTCTAATTTGATGATATCTTGAATGAAGATCCAACTTGGTGAAGTAAATTTCTCCATGTAATTCATCAATGATAGGAATGGGAAATCTATCTTTAATAGTGACCTTGTTGAGCTACCTATAATTTGGACACATGCACCATGATCTATCCTTCTTGTGCACCAATACTATTGGAGCAGAGAAATAACTTTGACTAGGTTGAATTATACCATCCTCTAGCATTTTTGTAACCATATGTTCAATTTCACTTTTTTGGGCATATGAATATCTGTAAGGCCTGATGTTTGGAGGAACACTTCCTAGAATCAAATGAATAGCATGATCGTGATCACGAATAGGTTGGAGGCCTTTAGGAGTCTCAAATACCTTGGAGTGATTGTCCAAATTTTTTTGGAGATCTTGAGAAATAGATGATTTCGACGTGGGAACCTCTAGTGAATGTAATTGTGCAATTACACCCTCTTGTTCTTTCTTTAGAAGCTTTGTCATGCTGTTAGAGTTAAATATCTTTCTCGATTTTCTTGTGATACCCCTTAATTCAAATTCCTTTCCTTCCAAAAAAAAATTCAAGAAAAATTATTGACAATTCAAAGCTATCATACCCAAAGATTGTATCCATTGGACTCCTAGTACAACATCATCACCACCCATTGGAATGGAAAGCATTGAACTATTCATTACATATTCTCCCATGGATAGCTTGATATTATGGTACTTTCCAGAGAAATATATGGTTCCTCCATTTGCAAACATTACTTGACACTCTGGTGCTGGATATAGGAAGCAATTCAATTCCTTGGCTATCTTACAATGAATAAAATTATGGGTACTACTCGAATCAATCGACACTATTAGTTTTTTCTTCTTGATATGTCATTATATCTTGAGAGTTTGAGAAGTGGTAATTCCTGCCAATGCATTACAAGGCTGTAGGTTTTAACCGTACAAAAATTACCTGCATATGAATTCTAAAAATAGAAAATAAAAATGGCAAGAGCATAACACATAAACCAAATATACACAAATATTTTCCCCAAGATCCCAAAATCGAGACTACCAGATTGATTTTTCATTATGTTCCTTTAATTGTTACAATACATATATATACATGCCGAAGCATACATAAACCCCAATCCATTAACCCTGAATTAGAACATAATTGTAGTTCCCTTGACCAGATCTATGAAATACCATGGACCAAAAACCATCGCACCCAAATCCATGTGCGAAATCCATGCACAAAACCATAAGTAGGTCCGCCCACCTAATATAGGGTCCAATTTTTTTTTCCTTGGGGCTAGTCATGGAAAGATTATAACACAACCCAACATTCTCCCATTTGTTGTTTTCTTTCCATAGGGGGCCACAAAAGAGCTTAGTTATTGATCCAACCCTGTAATGCCCATTGTTTCTCTACACCAAAAGAACTTCTCAGAGCTCACAAACTTTGTCAATGCATTTGAGTATTCTTCAAAGTGTCCACATTTACCAGCAAAACCTTTTTGTTTTATACCATATCACTCACAAAGTGATACTAAACATCAATGTGCTTTGTCTTTGAATGATAAGCAGAATTCTTTGCCAAGGAAATTTCACTTTGGCTGTCACAGTCTATCCTTATAGCTCGATGTACTAACCCCATACTTGAACACAATCTCTGCAACCAAACTGCTTCCTTGCTTGCATGAGTGGTTGCCATGTTTTTTGCCTCTGTAGTTGACAGTGCCACTATAGATTGTCTCTTACTCATCCAACTAACTCCACCTCCAAATAGATTAAACACATACCCACTTGTAGATCTTCTTTGATCCAGATCTCCAACCCAGTCTACATCAACAAAGCCACGGATGTCCAAAACTTTGTCCAATCCTGGTCTTCCTTGGTAACACAAACCATAATCACTAGTGCCATACAAATACGTGAAAACCCCCTTCACTACTGTCCAATGCTCCTTCTTTGGTTTTGACATAAAACTGCTCAATACTCCCATTGCATGTGCAATGTTTGGTCTAGTATAAACCATTGCATAGATCAGACTATCGAATGCACTTGCATATGAAACACAGGACATGTCCTCTTCCTCTTCTTGTTTCTTGGGACATTATTCATCAGATAACTCTGCACCTACAGGAATATGAACCTTCACCAGTTTACTATCTTGCATATTAAACCACTGCAATATTGTCTCAAAATAATTCCTCTGGTTTAACCAAAGCTTCCTCTTTGCTCGATCTCATTTAATTTCCATGCCAAAATATAGTTGCAACACCAAGATATTTCATGTCAAATTTGAAAGACACTTTGGTCTTCAAATCCTGGATAATTTCTTTGTCATTTCCAATCAGCAACATATCATCCACATACAAGACTAGATAAATAACACGGTCACCATTTAATTTAAAATACACATAGTGATCTGATTTTCTTCTAGTGAAGCCAAGTCCTCGTATAAATGTATCAAATTTATGATACCACATCCTTGGTGGCTATTTTAATCCATACAAAGAATTTTTTAACTTGCATACCAGTTCTTTCTTACCCTTCATTGCAAAGCCTTCAGGTTGCTTCATGTAGATCTCTTCTTCTAGATCCCTGTGAAGAAATTTTGTCTTCACATCCATATGTTATACCTCAAAATCAAAAGCAACATCAAAAGATAAAAGTAATCTAATAGAATCTATCTTCGCAATGGGAGAAAAAATATCACCAAAATCAATTCCTGGCACTTGGGAATAACCTTTTGCTACCAATCGAGCTTTGTATTTTTCCACATTTTCTTCTGCATTCATCTTCTTCTTGAACCCCCATTTGCTGCCAATGGGTTTCCTTCTAGCTGGCAACTCCACAAGATCCCAAGCCTCATTTTTGTGCAAAAATGCCATTTCATCAACCGTGGCCTCTTTCCAGAGTTTGCCACCTCTGAATCTACTTCTTCCTTTATAGTTTTGGGCTCATCATCAGTAATAGATAAAGAAAATTTTGAAAAAAAAGCAAATGGACTATACCTTTTTAGCTACCTTCCTTCTCAAACTGATCTTCTCACAACTAGAGTTTGTGGCTTTTCATCTTCTGATTCCTCTTCTACTGTAGAGTCTGATTCTTCCTCCTTTAGCTCAAACTCTATCTTCTCATGTTCCTTTGGTAGGACTTCATGTTTAATAACATATTTCACCTCTCTAAACACCACATCTCAGCTATACACAACCTTCCTTATTACTGGATTCCAAATATTATAACCTTTTAAACCATCCTTATACCCAATATAAATGCACTTTTTAGATTTACTATCCAACTTTGTTCTTTTCTCCTTTGGAACATGTACATATGCATCACATGCAAATACTCTCAGATGTGAAAGATAGGGTTTCTTTCGAGTCCATATCTCTTGTGGAGTATTATCCTCCATCGATGATGAAGGTGATTTGTTGACCAGGTAACATGCAGTCTCCACCGCCTCTACCCAAAATTCTTGTCCTAACCCGACACCGCTAAGCATGCTTCTTACCCTTTCCATCAACGTCTTGTTCATTCTTTTTTCAACTCCATTTTTCTAAGGTGTGTATGGAGTAGTCTTATTTCGTGCTATACCACACTTCATACAGAATTCTTCAAATTCCTTCTTGCAAAACTCTCCACCGTTATATGTCCTTAGCACCTTTATCTTCTTCTCTATCTTGTTTTCCACCAGAGCCTTACTTTTTTAAAACTTGTCAAAGACTTCAAATTTATTTTTGAGGAAATATATCCATTTATTTCTTGAGAAGTCATCTATAAATGATACATAATACACAGACTTACCTAGTAATGGAACCGACATAGGTCCAAACACATCATTGTGCACAAGCTCTAATATCTGTTTCACCCTGTTACCACTAGAGGGGAAACTCACTCGATTCTACTTCCCATATACACAATTTTCATAGAAATAAAAATCCAGAGATATATTAGACATACCTTCTACCATACCTTTACCATGAAGTATTCAAAGGCCCTTCACTCTTATATGTCAAAGCCTTTGATGCCACACCATGGTATTTTCTCGAGAGACCACTAGATTTTTTGCTCCACTTTCAGGAACCACGGAACTATTGCACCCATCAATAATAGTGCTACCTTATAGCTTGTACAAAGTTTCAATCCAAACTCCTCCCATCAATACTAGTGCTCCCCAACCCATCTGGCATGTATCTTTCTCGAACACTATTTTTGCACCTGCATCAGCCAGCTTGCTTACAAAAATCAAATTTTATGGCTATTGAAGGAATATGAAGAACACTCGAAAGTGTTCTAATCCTTCCACCTTGTAACTTCAACTTGAATTTTCAACGACCAATGATTCTAGCCTTCCTATCATCTCCTAAGAAGACATCACCACCATCATATTTCTCATACTCGCATAACCACTCTCTATGGGGAATGAAGTGAAAGAATGCACCTGAGTCAATCAACCATGCCTCATGATCTACATGTGTACTTGAACAAGAAGCCAAATACACATCCCCACCTTATTTTGAGGTTCTTTTCGCCTCTACAGAAGAAGCATCATCAGATCCCTTTCCTTTCTCAGGAGCTTTAGATTTATAGTCCCTTTTGTTGTACCCTTCCTTTCCGCATTTCCAGCACACCTTTATAGGTTTTCCTAGAGATTTAGATCTCCCACTCGAGGACTTATTTTTGTTTCTGTTCTAGAACCGTCCTCATACAGACAAGGCATCACCATTCTGGCTCTCCATATTTTTCTGTCCCATTTGATTCGTCAGCAAGGATGAGACTATTTCATCAAACTACAAAGCAAAACAACTCTAATACCAAATGTAGGTTTTAACCCTGTACAAAAATTACATGCATACAAATTCTAAAAACAGAAAATAAACAATGGTGAGAGAATAACACATAAAACAAATATACACAAATATTTTCCCCTGGATCCCAAAACCGGGACTACCAGATTGATTTTACATTATGTTCTTTTCAATGTTACAATACATATATATACATGTCGAAGCATACATAAACCTCAATCCATTAACACTAGATTAGAACATAAGCGTAGTTCCCTTGATTGGATCTACAAAATACCATGGACAAAAAACATCACACCGAAAACCATGTGTGAAATCCATGCACAAAACCATAGGTAGGTCTGCCCACCTAATATAGGGTCCAAAAAATTTTCCTTGGGGCTAGTCGTGGAAAAACTATAACACAAACCAATAAGATATGGTTGGAATCATTTCTTATTTCTCCAGGGTTGGTTCCTAGTGTATATCATATTCTTTTGATGTTTCTTATTCCTTTTCTTCCTCCTCTTCGCAATCTATGTAAAATAATTTATTCTCAACACACTTATGACCTTTAGTGTATTTTATATCATAACTGTAACAAAGCCCTTTATCTCTTTTTTCTTCCAATTGTTGAGGTGTAAACCTTGTAGGTTGTGGAAGACTAGAGGCATCAACATTTCCATATTTATAGTTGTGAGTGGTAGGCTTCCTTGTGGCCATAATTTTTCTTTCAATTTTTCTTGCCAACCTGAATGCCTTCTCCAATGAATCAAGTTCCCAAAGGTGAACCTCATGTTGGATGTTATCCTTTAAAGTCCTTATGAACACATCAATCCTATGCTCCTTTGGAATATATTTTACCCTTATATTCAATTTTTGGAAGTCATCAATGTGCTCCACCATTGTACCCTTATGTTTGAGATTTATCAATTAGCTAAAGAAGGCGTTTCTTTTTGTATCCTCATAATGTGCTATCATCTCCTCCATAAAATTTGACCAAGTGGCAATTTCTTTACAAGATAAAAGCTATCGATCTCGTACAAATTGATTGGGTTCCAACTATAAAGTTGCAATGCATACCTTTTGTGTGTTTTTCACATTATGGAGATCAAAATATTGCTCCATTTGTAGTATCCATGTTACGGGATCCTTGCCATCAAACTTCCTCATATCGATATTTGGAACATGGAGGATCTTCAATCCAATGTTAAATTCTATGAAATCATGATTAACATTTCTTTTATTCTCATTATGAGTTTCCTCTACTACCTTTTCGCCATTAGGAAGCATTTCTTGTAGTAACTTTGCCAAACCTCCTTTCACACCTTCCATGTCTTTCTTCAAATCTTCACTGTTTACTTCTAAACCATCCATCCTAGCTTCCACAACATTCATCTTAGCTTCCATGCATTTCTTTAAACCATCCATCTTAGCTTCTATTACTTTTTTTGAGTGTGAAATTTGTTGCACTTGGTCTCGTAATTTTGATATATCATGTTTCATTTCTTCCTCTTCTTCATGAGTCATGCTAGAGATTTCAAGTTGCCTACTAAGTGTTTCCATTTTCTTTCTTCGGGGCATCAATCAATGATAATTATGCTTCACTTTTCCCTTTGAATCACTGCAAACTATTTTTTCAAACCAAACTTATGTAAATTTTTAAAAAGACTACACACCTTTTTTTCGCTTTGTAGGAGGTCAATATTGAATTTGTTTTATCTCTGTAATTTCGGATCTCCAAGGTCTGAAATTTTGTCCTGCGATATCCCTCTTCATCCTATTTCCAACCCCACCAGTCTCATCAAGATTCAATTCTCCAAGAAAGAGTTATATCAAATCTCTCACGATGGCCTGATTATAGACTCATTCAGTTGAGAAAACTTGTATGAAGTTCCATGTGCCACTTTTCGACCTTCAGATCTAAAAATTATACAACAAAAAATACAGTCCATTTGATTTCTATAAATATTTATGAAATTTCAATTTGATACTGAAAGAGAAATTTATGACAGTTTTCTCAAGGTCACCTATTTGAAATGTAGTTTAGGAGCTTGTAAAAACCCTAAATTCCTTGGATCATATTTCGGAAAATATAGCGAGACAATATCTGAAATTGGACTCAAGGTTCATAAAGATATCGGCTCAAATGGGCTTTAATTTTAGCTTCTAAAACTTCGTATAAAAAACGATATAGCGAAAACTCCACGATGGCCTGTTTGAAGCAGCGAAACCCTAGAATCCAAAGCTTTGATACCAAATGTTATGCAACCGGATCGAAAAATAGAAGAAAAGAGAGATCAACAACTTCAAAATCAGCCTCTTCTAGGGGGGAAAATCCTTTACATTACACAAATGAACAATTCTTTGATGATTCAAATGAAAAAACCTTCTTTCTATAAATAGGAGTCTAAGGGGTCACAATGTAATCAGAGTCGACATAACAATTAATGTAAGGGCACAACAATAACAATAGTTGCTTCTATGGGGCACAATAATAACAATATGGGGACAACATGGGCACAACAATAACAATAAGGGGTCACAATAACTATAATAATAAGGGAATACACTAGTATTATAGGGACCTAACATAAGAGGTCATGGCGGGCTAGTCCTAAAGGGTTGTTCCCCAAACTCTTTTTTTCTTCTTATCTAGTCCCTCATGCATGCACATGCTTGATGGGATTTTGGTCGATGGAGGTGCTAATTCCTATGCACAAGAGTATTTCCATTTCGCAAGGATATTGGTCTCACTCTCTTAGGTATGAGATGATCAGAAGAAAAGAAGTGTTAGATCTAGAAACCTTCCAGTTATTCATCAAAAACATTAACGGGGAGTCCCTCCTATTTTGGATTGACATGTTTGACATGATAAAAAATTGAAGTAATGCATTGAGAATAGGTTGTGCATATTTGCAAAAATACAGTGTTTTCTTAATGAAGGGAAGATTCTTCGAGAGTTTTCTTAGATTAAGGACTACAACATCTAAAGGAATTCCACCATTATTTTGAATCTGAGGTTGTGTGGGGGAGCTCTGGGACCCAAAAACTCTAGCCGATTTGCCTCTTAGAAGGACATGGTACAAGGGAAGGATTCTAGTTCAAAATATCAACCCCAAGGGACCCTACATTTTATAATAAATTGAACAAGTACCCACCATGGAGGTTAATATCCCATATGTAAACTATCATTTTTCTACTCTTCAATCTAAGGTTGTGATTTGTACGTTCATTGGTTTCTAGCCTAAATTTAATGCTTTACACTAATGGATATTTTCTTCATAGACTCCCAACGATGACATCTATTTATGCTCCACAAGTTTTTTATAGTCAAATTTGATACTTAGGAAGACATGGGGAAAGTGTTAAATGATGGACCCTAGTTTTGGAGAAGAATTGGGCTTGTTCTCATCCCATGGCTTACAGATTTGATGCCACAAAATGGTGGTCTCAACAATGTCAGTTTGTGTGCAGCCACCAAATATCCCCCTCCCTTTCTAGTACCACAGGGTTCTAAAGGAAATAAAAAATAGCTTGGGAAAATTTAAAAAGATGGATCATGAAAGGACATAAAATGGTCTATTTACTTTCGTCAAAATTTGTGTAGAAATAGACCTTAGAAAAGGTATACCCGATCAAATTCAACAGAAACAAACAAATGTTTAGTGAAATCAAGTACTGGATTATGAGAATATGACATTCAGATGTTGAACATGCTATCAAACAAGACATTTGCAAAACACATGTCTATAGACAAAAAAGATCCCAAAAAATAAAAAGGGATAGGTGTACAAATCAAAAGGATGGCAAACCTATGATCCACACCTCTTAGAGGAAGAAGGAGAAACCAAGTAGGGCCCTCCAAACCAAGTAGCCGAGGACACACAGGTCTAGAATGGAACCAATTCCCATGAGTAGAATGACACCAAAATATAGTAGAAACAAGCATCAAATCAATAGAAAAATGAGACTTTCAAAAAATGGGACGGGGGTACAAAAAGAGCACGTGTTTCTGAAAGCTCAAACTCAGATAAAGAATCTCCTCCCAAGAATTTGGGTAGCTAACTGGATATGTTTCGAATTGATCCAATATAGGAAGATAGAAAAAAGTGCAGAAAAATAAAGACAAGAAAAGAAGTTAAGAAATTACTATTGTACTTAGTTTTGAATATACATATGTATTTCTTAAATCTCAATATTTCTCTTTTCAGCTCATAATCCAAGAAATTTATTTTATTTTGCCACCATTTGAATCTAAGCAAATCTTGTTGAATTCAATGGCAGATGTAAAGGAAAAAACAGGAGCAACATTGGAAAAGGGGAAATGGAACTTGATTCTAGGATGATTAGCCATACATTCATACCTTAGCCATGAAGGAGAATCAAAAGTATTTTAGGGCCTTTGTTGGCCTATGAAAAAAAGTGAATGGCCAAAACAGTATGATGGACCCAGCTCGCACTCCACTTCTCTTTTGGAGTTGAGCTCACAAATTGGAGCACAGGCGAGTCAGTATGACGTGTGCATTTAATCATCAGTTATGAATAATTCACATCACTTGAGTATGTGTTGCATTGTATAGTTGGTTCAAGAAAAATATGGAGAACTGTGAAGGAAGACTCACAAAGCTCAATTATTGTTCCTTTAAAAAAAATATAGTAAAAATAGAAAAATCAAAATCAAAATTCAAACCTTTAAATATTTAAAACTATAATTATGCTTTGGGAAATACATGTTAAACTTCAACGCTTTTATATTTATTTTATTTGATACTACGTTGTATTTTTCTTCACATCGTAGGTGTGGATAGATTTCATCCACTTTGAAAAGGTAAGAGTAATTCACTTTTATCTGGATACAATTAGTATAAACAGTAAAATATTATTAAATTAATTTTAAATAATAAATAACATCGCTTACGTAAATGATTGAGTCATTATTAATTATATATATTTTAATTTAATACATTAAAATTTATGGGTTGTTTTTATAGAGATTACTTATTATTTAAGCAATTAAATTTGATCCCTCTCAATTTGTAGATCATGATGGTTTCTTTAAGTTTGTAGATCACTGTCAAGGTCTAAAACCCCCTCAATTATTGCTACATTCTAGCAAAACCCTAGTCATTCATAACAAATTCGACCCCCGTGCTACCCTCACTTCTTCACCCCAATCCCTTGACTCCCTTTCCCTTAAACTTGAAATGCATGACACGAACAATCCCAAAGCTCCTCTAGACACTCTCCAACCCTCTTATGTGATCCCTTTTGAACTTGCTATTTAAGAGCCTCCAATAATTAACCCAAAGACAAACTTGTATAGTGAAGAAACCAATGACATGGATTTGGATGCTATTTACCTTCCAAGCCTAGCAAAATATTGGAAAGACAAATACCCAAGCTTCTTCCCATATCATCAAGTCAAAATCCTCAGTGAAGCCTACCATAAGTATTGGCAACAAGAACAAAAAACCTCACTGGGACAAACAAGTGCTAGCCCACTTGGAGGGCATGTCCAATCACTAAAAGAGATAAACAAACTACGCAGAGAGGAAAAGAAAAAAGTAATAAAGAGCAACCAAAAAATCTAGGAGGAACTAGGAGGAATATTAGTTAACTCAAGAAAAATCAAATTGACCTTGGAGCTTTACCCCTCCAATTCCACTCTTCCTCCATGAAAATAATCTCGAGGAACATCATAGGTTTTAATTATAAAGGAAAGCAAAGGCTTTTGAAAGAAAAATGGAAGAATGACAATCCAACATTTCAGATGCTATAAGAAAAAAAACTTCACATGACTCCATCAATTAGCTAATAAAGAAATGGGTACAAATTTTCAGTGAGTAGTGATAGATGCCCAAGGAAAACTAGAAGGCTTAGCTATTATTTGGAATACACATGAGGTAATGGTCCTTAAATTGTTCACCTCATTCTGAATCTTGACCATCCAATTTCAACTGTTGGGATCCTTAAAAATTTCTTTCTATCAAATTTTTATGGGCCTACACTTCCTAAAGAAAAAATCCAATTCCTTCATTCCATTAAATAAACCAACCTCCTGATCTCACTAGGTCTTTAGATTCTAGGAGGCGACTTAAACTTAATAAAATACCTTGAGGAAAGGAAAGGAAAGGTGGGATTTTAAAACTAGAAGAGGAATTTGTTCCTTTTCAAGATATAATGGACTCCTCCCATTTGTTGGACTTTGACACCATCAATGGCATGCACACCTAGAACAATCACGAAGGAGAAGAAAAACAAGTTTCCTCCAAACTATAAAGGTACCCTATCTCTAAGAACATTATGGTCAACGACATATTCATGGAAGCCTCCATCCTTCCTAGTCATGGATTGGATCATTGACAAATTCAACTAGATATGGATATAAAAGCACGCCCAAGGAACATGCCCTTTTTTCTGGAACAATTATTGATCCAACACCCAAACTTTCGAAACAACATCAAGGAATTTTTGCAAGAAGTGGACAACACTGAAGGAACCACCATGTATCACTTACAACAAAAACTTAAACACCTCGAGAACCAACTCAAATCCTAGAACAAAGAAACAATTGGAAATATTCTCCTAGCCAAACAAGATCTTGAAGTCGAGATAGAAACAATCTAATAAGAATCAATTATCCAACATCGATCTAATGAATTAACTAAGGAAGAAGCTCGAGTACTCACATAGTTGGAGGAAAGGAAATAACAGGAAGATATCCTCTCGAAAAATCATGTATCCACTAGTTAAAGAATGGGGAGAAAAACATAACATTCTTCCACAAGTTGATGCTTCAACATTAGCACCGTAATTGAATTTCCTTGCTTAAATATATGAAAGACCTCAATCTCCAGGATCATGAAGACATATCACACGAGCTAGTTTGATTCTGCAAGAACCTCTTAATAGACCCTCAACTGCAAAGGGACACTGCCATCCAAAAGATAATATAACATGTACCTTCTATAGGTTTTAACCCCGTACATAAATTACTTGCATACGAATATAGAAAATAAACAATGCGAGAACATAACACATTAAACACATATACACAGAGATTTTCCCCTGGATCCCAAAACTGGGACTACTAGCTTGATTTTTCATTATGTTCCTTCAATGTTACAATACATATTTATATATGTTGAAGCATCCAATACCATGGACCAAAAACCATCGCGTCCAAAACCATGGACCAAAAACCATTGCGTCCAAAAAACATGTGCGAAAATGAAGCACAAAATCATAGGTGGGTCCGCTTAACATAGCGTCCAAAACCAAAATTTTCCGGGGAACTACCTCGGACCCCATAAAGTGGGGTTATGGGTACCCCTCAAACCCCCTATGACCTCCGCCCCTCTAACCCTCGGTTAACTACATGGGCTAGTCGTGGAAAGAATATAACACAACCCAACATTCTCCCACTTAGTTGTTTTCTTCCACAGGGGGCCACAAGAGTGCTTAGTCATTTATCCAACCCTGCAATGACCATTGTTTCTCTACACCAAGAGAACTTCTCAGAGCTCACAGATTTTGTCAATGCATCTGCAGTATTCTTCAAAGTGTCCACCTTTACCAGCAACACCTTTTTGTCTTCTATCATATCCCTCACAAAGTGATACTGAACATCAATGTGCTTTGTCTTTGAATGATATGCAGGGTTCTTTGCCAAGAAAATTGCACTTTGGATATCACAGTATATCCTTATAGCTTCCTGTAGTTAACCCATACTTGAACACAATATCCGCAACCCAATTGCTTCCTTGCTTCATTTGTGGGGTGCCCATGTATTCTGCCTTTGTAGTTGATGTGCCACTACAGATTGTTCTACTCATTCAACTGATGCACCTCCAAATAGGTTAAACACATACCCACTTATAGATCTTCTCTGATCTAGATCTCCAGCCTAGTCTGCATCAACAAAGCCATGAATATCCAACACTCTGTCCAATCTTGGTCTTCCTTGCTAGCACAAACCATAATCACTAGTGCCACGCAAATACCTGAAAACCTGCTTCACTGCTATCCAATGCTCCTTTTCTGGTTTTGACATAAACCTACTCAATACTCCCACTGCATGTGCAATGTCTGGTCTAGTACATACCATTGCATACATCAGGTTACCAATTGCACTTGCATATGGAACATGGGACATGTCCTCTTCCTCTTCTTGTGTCTTGGGACACTGTTCATTAGATAACCTCACACCTACAGGAATAGGAACCTTCACTGGTTTACTATCCTGCATATTAAACCTCTCCAGTATTGTCTCGACATTATTCCTCTGTTTTAACCAGAGCTTCCTCTTTGCCCGATCTCTTTTAATTTCCATGCCCAAAATATAGTTTGTAGCACCAAGATATTTCATGTCGAATTTGGAGGACAATTGGGTCTTCAAATCCTGGATAATTTCTTTGTAATTTCTGACCAGCAACATATCATCCACATAAAAGACCAGATAAATAACACGGTCACCAATTAATTTAAAATACACACAGTGATCTGCTTTACTCTCGGTGAAGCCAAGTCCCCATATAAATGTATCAAATTTCTGATACCACATCCTTGGTGACTGTTTTAACCCATACAGAGACTTCTTTAACTTGCATACCAGTTCTTTCTTACCGTTCACCGCAAAGCCTTCAGGTTGCTTCATGTAGATTTCCTCTTCCAAATCCCCGTGAAGAAATGTTGTCTTCACATCCATCTGTTCTACCTCAAAATCAAAAGAAACAGCAACAGATAAAAGTAATCTAATAGAAGTTACCTTGGAAATAAGAGAAAAAATATCACCAAAATCAATTCCCGGCACCTGGGAATAACCTTTTACTACCAATTGAGCTTTGTATTTCTCCAATTTTCCTTATGCATTTGTCTCCTTTTTGAACACCCATTTGTTGCCAATGGGTTTCCTTCCAGCCAGCAACTCCAACAGATCCCAACTCATTTTTGTGTAAAGATTCCATTTCATTGACCATGGCCTCTTTCCAGAGTTTTCCATCCTCTGAATCCACTACTTCCTGCACAGTTATGGGATCATCATTAGTAATAGACAAAGAAAAATTTGAACAGAAAGCAGATGGACTATACCTTTCTGGCTGCCTTCTTTATCGAACTAATCTTCTCACACCCAGAGTTTGTGGCTCTTCATCTTTTGATTCCTCCTCTGCTATAGAGTCTGATTCTTCCTCCTTTAAGTCAAACTCTATCTTCTCAAGTTCCTTTGGCTGGACTTCATATTTAATAACATCTTTTACCTCTCTAAAAACCACATCTCGGCTATACACAACCTTCCTTGTTACCGGGTTCCAAATCTTATAACCCTTTAAACCATCCTTATACCCAATAAAGATGCACTTTTCAGATTTACTATCCAATTGGTTCGTTTCTCCTTTGGAAAATGTACATATGCATCACATCCAAATACCCTCAGATGTGAAAGAGAGGGTTTCTTAGCAGTCCATACCTCTTGTGGAGTCTTATCCTCCAACGCTGATGAAGGTGACATGTTGACCAGGTAACTTGCAATATCCACCACCTCTGCCCAGAATTCTTGTCCTAACCTGGCACCATTGAGCATGCTTCTTACCCTTTCCATCAACGTCTTGTTTATTCTTTCTGCAGCTCCATTTCGCTGAGGTGTATATGAAGTAGTCTTCTGTCATACTATACCACACTTCTTACAAAATTTTTCAAACTCCGTGCTGTAAAACGCTCCACCATTATCTATCCTTAGCACCTTTATCTTCTTCTCTATATGATTTTCCACAAGAGCCTTAAATTCTTTAAACCTGTCAAAGACTTCAGATTTCTTCTTAAGGAAATATATCCATGTATTCCTTGAGAAGTCATCTAGAAATGATACATAGTACACAGACTTACAGGTCCAAACACATCACTATGCACAAGCTCTAATATATGTTTTGCCCTCTTACCACCAGAGGGGAAACTCACCCGATTCTGCTTCCCATATACACAATTTTCACAGAAATCAAAATCCAGAGAGCTATTATTCATACCTTCTAACATACCTTTACCATGAAGTATTCGAAGGCCTTTCTCTCCGATATGTACAAGCCTTTGATGCCACAACATGGTCTTCTCTCGAGATACCACTATATTTTTTGCTCCACTTTCAGGAACCACAGAACTGTTGCACCCATCAACAATAGTGCTACCTTGCATATTGTATAGAGTTCTAATCCAAACCCCTCACATCAATACCAGTTCTCCCCGAACCATTTTGCAGGGATCCTTCTCGAACATTTTTTTCACACCTACATCATCCAACTTGCTTACAAAAATTAGATTTCTAGTCAATGCAGGAATATGCAGAACACCTGGAAGTGTTCTAACCCTTCCACCTTGCAACTTCAATTTTACTTTTCAACGACCAATGATTCTAGCCTTCTTGTCATCTCCCAAGAAGACATCACCACCATCGTATTTCTCATACTCGTAGAACCACTCTTTATGGGGAGTGAAGTGAAATGATGCACCTGAGTCAATCAACCATGCCTCATGATCTACATGTGTACTTGAAGAAGCCAAGTACACATCCCCACCTTCATCTGAGGTGGTTTTCGCCTTTGCAGAAGGAGCATCATCAGATCCCTTTCCTTTGTCAAAAGCTTTAGATTTATAGCCCCTTTTGTAGTGCCCTTCCTTTCCACATTTCCAGCACAACACCTTTACAGGTTTTCCTGGAGATTTAGATCTACCTCTAGATTTAGATCTCCCACTCGATGACTTATTTTTGTTTCTATTTTGGGACCCTCCTTGTACAGACAAGGCATCACCATTCTGGCTCTCCATATTTTTCTGTCTCATCTCCTTCATCAGCAAGGATGAGACTATTTCATCAAACTGCAAGGCAATTGCATTGCTACTTATTGCAATAACCAGACTATCCCATGAATCTGGTAAAGAACACAACAAACTGATGCACTTATCTTCATCTGAAACTTTAATATCAACAGATTCTAACTGACTTACCATAGTATTAAATGCATTCAAATGGTCTGTCACCGAGTCTCCATATTTCATCCTCAGGTTATACAGATTTTTCTGCAGGAACAGTTTATTCACCAGAGACTTAGATTGGTACAAAGTCCCTAACTTGTCCCACAACGCCTTCGTCATAGCTTCCCCTGATACATTCAGCAATACTGAATCTGAGACACACAATCGTATTGTGCTCTTTGCCTTTTGATCTAACTTCTTCCATTCTTCATCGGACACTCTCATTGGTTTAGTACCTGGATCTACCACGATCCACTCATCTTTATCCACCAACAGATCCTCCATCTTGAGTTTCCACAACTCAAAAATCCGACCATTAAATTTTTGATCTCTATCTTTCCACTGCTCGCCATCTTCTTTCACCACCAGAATCGATCACGCAGATCTCCCACTGAACAGGGTCTACCACAGGCCCGAGCGAAACCCCTCAGCAACAAAGGCATCCCCTTGAAGCCAAAATTGGTCTGATACCAAATGTAGGTTTTAACCCCGTACATAAATTACCTGCATACGAATTCTAAAACATAGAAAATAACCAATGCGAGAGCATAACACATAAAACACATATACATTGAGATTTTCCCCTGGGTCCCAAAACCGAGACTATCAACTTGATATGTCATTGTGTTCCTTTCAATGTTATAATACATATTTATACATGCCAAAGCATCCAATACCATGGACCGAAAACCATCGCGTCCAATACCATGGACCGAAAACCATAGCATCCAAAAACATGTGCGAAAATCATGCACAAAACCATAGGTGGGTCTGCCCATCCTAATATAGGGTCCAAAACCAAAATTTTCTGGGGCACTGCCCCGGACCCCATAAAGTGGGGTTACGAATACACCTCAAACCCCATGTGACCCTCCCACTATAACCCCCAGTTAACTACGTGGGCTAGTCATGGAAAGAATATAACACAACCCAACAGGTTTAACCTCGGGACCTACGTGTGGTTATATAAAAGGGTTGCCACTAGGCCCTTATGGAGGGAGATGAATAGTGAGGCTTAGAACAGTCTTTTTTTTCATGCTTGTAAATATACATTTGAGCATAACTTGGCCATCCTTGGGCCTTTTTGAGAACGGAGAGTGGTGTTGGAGAGCAGAGGACGAGGTCTTTTTTTTTTAAGTAACCAGCAGTGCCTGCAAGCACTTTGTTGATTGGTGAAATTTCGTGTAAAGAGACTCTTTGGAGCATTCCTAATATAACAAATGCCCACTTGGAAGCAAAAAAAAAAGACGTAGTCCAAGAGGGACGAACTCCCTCAACAATGTTTTGTTGTGTTTGCGTCTTTATTTGTTGTTGTTTATTCTTATTTTCAGTTTTCAAAGTATATGTTTAAGGCATATTAACAACTTAATTTACCTCATTCATTCACATAAATGCAACCTTAGTTAATTATGGTGAAATTGTGCAAATAATCAATCTTGTAGATTTCAGATAATATTTTGGTATCATAACAAGGTTGATCATGTTTAAGCAGGATATTTTCCAACTTGAATGTTGACTAGATCCAGGTCGCAGCGTGGAGAAGGGAAACTTGAAGAGTTAAATCCAGAGATTGGAAATAATAAAGTCTTGCAAAATATGGTAGGTTCAAGTGAAGGAGAAGCTCCTGAGACAAAGAGGGAGGATCAATTTCAACATATGTTCCTTAATATGCAAAGGATGATTGTGGAACTTTATGAAGACAAGAAGACTAGAGATGCAACTTCATCTTCTAAAGGCACAAAAGTGAAAAAGGGCAAGGAAAAATATGATGGTAATGAACCTCCTTCTCTTTCATCTTCATCTTCTTCTTCTTCATCTTCTGATCATTCAAGTTTAAATTCAAACTCACAAAAGAAACCAAAGAAATCTCCTTTTTTGAAGATTGATTTTAAGTTTGAATTGCCCATATATTATGGTCAATTGAATCCTGAAAAGTTAGATAACTAGATAAAACAACTTGAGGTGTATTGTAGAATTCAGAACATTGTTGAAGATTTTGCAAAAATTCAGTTAGCTACACTTAGGATGGGAGGTCAAATTTTATTTGGTGGGAAATTAAAATTCAACTAGATTTAAAGCGAAAAGGTAAAATTATCTCCTCATGGTCTAAGTTTATTAAAGCTCTTGGAAATCAATTATATCCTTTAGGATATATGCAATGAGTTGTAATGGATTGGCAACATATAAGGCAGGGTAAAGGACATAGTGTGCAAGAGTTTACACATGAATTCAAGAAAAAGGCATTAGCACTTAATGATCCATTAAACGCAAGAGATTCTTTGTTAAAGTATATTGGTAGTTTGCATTCTTATTTGCAACATACATTGCTTATGTTTAATCCAACTGAATTTGATGAAGTATGTGTGCAAGCCATTCATATTGAACCAAGTGGAAGACCTTTCCAATTTTCGAAGAAACCATTCCAGCATTCAGAAAACAAAGACTCCAAAGACAACAAAGGGAAGAGAAAATCAAAGAGGAAGATATCCGCAAAAACTAAGAAAGGAGAAAGGCCTACTTGTACTCATTTTCAGAGGGTTGGACATGACGAGTCCAAGTGTTGGAAGCTTCATTCAGAACTTAAAACAAAGAATTTCCTTAAGAAGAAGGGTGAGATGAAAGCTAATGTTGCAATCTAACAAGATTTGGGATCTGACTTTGATGATGAAAAGAAGATAACCACTATGGGTCTCACACGTAATCCTTCTGAATTTAGCTCTAGTTCTACTTGTTATGCATCCTCTTCAAAATCTAATGATGTGATTGAAGAAAAGAATAGGGTTGTACTGTTTCATATCAAGATTATCTCCAAGAACACTAAGATAGACACATTATTCGATAGTGGATCACAGGCAAATCTAATATTTGAGGTGTTAGCACCTAAATTCGCCTTAGGCTGAAAGAAGGCAAAATTCAGGGTAACCACAACCCACACTCAGTCTGGTAGCTAGCCCTAGCAGAGCAGGAGAGGGCTCTCTCCGAGTCACACTCAGTGAATAAGTGAATGAAAAGGCCTGAGATGACTTACAGTGAACTATTTGTCTTAGGCTAGTAAGTGAATATGAATACAAGGAGTGATTTTTATGAATGACTGTGTTTTTGGGATGATATGGGACCAATGGACCTCAACGAACAAAGAACTTAACATAAAGGCATGGATTATTTTGTGAGGCAAGGTAGGCGGAAAGCCTAGCAATTTAGTTTTAAGATAGTGCAGAATGGAGAGATTGATTAAGAGGGTGCAAAGGGCATGGACAACATGAATCATTTTCAATAGAAGAATGAACACTGAACATGAAATTTTCCCACAGGCAGAGCAATAAAATTGAATTCTAAAATTTCAATGGAAATGAATATGAAATGAGCTATGAAACATAACAAGATACATATGAAACATAAGAGACACATTTGCTACACTCACAACCACATGAATCTCATGAAACAGAGCCATTGCCTTTTTTCTTAATCCTCTGTAAAAATATACAATGCAGAAACAAAGTTT
>APFE031758172.1:0-15136 GCA_000404065.3 Pinus taeda | reverse complement strand
ATAACTTTGAAACATAAAAGCAAAAAGATGAATTCCAATTACAAATCAAATAGAGAGAGAGAGCCTAACTTAGGCTCTTGTTTGTTCTCTCATATGTTGATAAGACTCTAATTGAAAATTCATTCATCAAACAAATCCTCAAACATCAAACACCTAAGCAATTAAATAAAATAAGATCTAATATGAAATAACAAGTTTCTTTGCTCCTTCTAGAGTGAGCTCAATTCTCCTAGGCACAAAGTGACAAGCCATTCCATATACTACATTAAGATAACTTCTATCTAAAACTACATAATGGAAAACTATTTCTAAAACTACATAATGAAAATATATGTCAAATGAAGCTTTATTCCATCATCAATTGGATACAATGCTCTAAGAGTCCTCTCTTGGAATGGAGGAGGTACTTATATTTATACAAGAAATATGATAACAACCTCATAAATGCAAACCCACTATTCTCTCTTTTGACCCACATATTTCTCAACCAATGGTGACACCTAACCCTATCCTCCATGATCTCCTCCATGAGGTCCATGATCTTCTCCATGAGGTTCATGATCTTCTCAAATTCGAATTTGAGCATAGAGTGCCACATAAGGATGCCTTGGAAGCTTCCTTTGTACCTACACATGTCAACAAACTCATTCTAATTGTTAGGTATAAGTCTAAGCATATTATTTTCTAAGTTTTAGCCATAAATTCACTTAAAATGTTAAGAATTAATAAACTTTGGAAAAGCATAGTTATGAGGTAAACATAATGATATGGAGGTGGAATGGAGGTGACATGAAGGTAAAATGTGAAGATATAAGTGAATAATGGAGTGAAAATAGGGATGATTTTGAGGCCCAACAAGAATAAAATACAATCTCTAAGCAACATTAACGAACATTTATATTCTTTGGGAAACACTTATAAGAGAAAACCAAATTGGAAGGTGAGGCTTCTCTACTCTCTTCTGTTTGGAATGGAAATAATATAAGTACAAAGGAGAAGGAACTCTCTGTGGAATTACTTGATTTTGTGTCCTGATATGCTGATACAAACAGTACAAACCTTTTTTTATGCTTTGTCACTCCCACTAACTATTTCTTTGTTCTATTATGAAGCAATATACAATCGAAATAAATGGAACCCATTTTCATCCTAGTGTCTCAGTTATAACATGACCTAATAGAAAACTAGCAGTTAAGTTTGACTCAAAATATTAATTAGAGTTACAAATCTAATCCTTCTAGAGTCTTGTTCCAAGTACCCATATGGCTATCCCAACATGCATGAGTAACAAGGGATGATGTGGCATCCAATCATGCCAATGGTGGTCAAACATGTTAAATGAATTTCCACGAGGTGTAACTTTTGCATATGACCTTTGATTTATGTGATTCTTACAATTTTAGAAAGTTATTAAAGTTTATAAAACAATTATTAGGCCAAGTTCTGAAGTGGGAAATGTCCATCCCAAAAAGGCATGATTTAAGGCCTAAAAATGGCCCCATAAGGTTTTAGAACCTAATTTCCCAATCTAGGTCCCACCAATAAAGATTCTCTTGCAAGTTGATTAATATAATTTTTCTATTTTGAAAGAATCAACTTACATGAAAAATTATATGGTGATCCAATCTAGAATATATATGTCCAACATGATAAAAAATGAAATCTTCATTAAAATTTGTTTCCCAATCCTTGCTTGAAGTTGAAGGCAAGTTTGTAACAACCAATTTTAATCTAAGTTGTTTTTTTGTTTTTTTTTGAAGTGTTAGGAGTTTGAAAGAAAATATTATTCCTTCATCACAAATCTAAAGAATTGATTTAATTTTAGGGCAACGATCTAACCTTGATATGGCTTGATATTGACCCTCACTTCCATCTTGAATTGGGGCTATGAATGGGTAACAACAATTCAACTGAAGTACTTTTCACGAGTTATTTCCTTTACTCCTTTTTATGTCTTAATGATCTTGAAATTTTCCCTTTGACTTGACATATGAGTTGGAACCTCCATCTTCCTTTATTACAAACTTATTTTCTAGAGTTCCCATATGGAGGTTCATATTGTGGTTGATATCTGCAACGTACACTTCCAGCCTTGAGAATCTCTCCTCTATTAAATTAGTGTTATTATGAAAAAACTAATTGACTATGGTTAAGGCTCTATAAATTTTTCCTTACACCAATTCTTAGATCCCTACAAGTTCCCATGAGATTCCCCAAAGAATGTCACTTGACACTAATATGATTCATAAACTATTGTGTATTTTCCTATGGACAATTCATCAGAATAGATCTAATAAAATTAGACTGGAATCTATAATATGAGTGTTAACTTCCTTGGATTCCATATTTATTAATTATTGTTTTCTACTTATGAATGTAGATAAGATTCATAAAATACAAGGGAATAAAATACAATCACTAAGGAACATTAATGAAAATTTATATTCTTTGGGAAACCCTTACAAGAGAAAACCCAATTGGAAGGTGAGGCTTCTCTACTCTCTTTTGTTTGGAATGGAAATAATCAAAGTACAAAGGAGAAGGAACTCCCTATGCATTTACTTTATTTTTTGTCATAATATGCTGATACAAACACGACAAATCCTTTTTTATTCGTTGTCACTCCCACTAACTATTTCTTTGTTCTATTATGAAGCAATATACAATCAAAATAAATGGAACCCATTTTCATCCTAGTGGCTCAGTTATAACATGACCTGATAGAAAACTAGGGGTTAAGTTTGACTCAAAATATTAATTTGGGTTACAAATCTGATCCTTCTAGAGTCTTGTTCCAAATACCCTTATGGCTATCCCAACATGCATGAGTAACAGGGGATGATGTTTCATCCAGTCATGCCAATGGTGGTCAAACACGGTAAGTAAACTTCCACGAGGTGTAACTTTTGCATATGAACTTTGATTTATGTGATTCTTACCATTTTAGAAAGTTATTAAAGTTTATAAAAACATTATTAGGCCAAATTATCTAGTGGGAAATGTCCATCCCACAAAAGTATCATTTAAGGCCTAAAAATTTCCCCGTAAGTTTTTAGAATCTAATTTCCCAAACTAGGTCCCACCAATAAAGATGCTCTTGCAAGTTCATTCATCTAATTTTTCTATGCTGAAAGAATGAACATAGATGAAAAATTATATGGTGATCCAATATAGAATAGATATGTCCATCATGACAAAAAATGAAACCTTCGTTAAAATTTGTTTCCCAATCCTTTCTTGACGTTGAAGGTGAGTTTGTAACAACGAGTTTTAATCTAAGTTGTTTTGTTGTTTTTTTGAAGTGTTAGGAGTTTGAAATAAAATATTATTCCTTCTTCACAAATCTAAAATTTCAATTGATTTCCATCTAATTCACTTGATATCCTAAAGAAAATAAAAAAGAGATCAATTCACCATCAAGCATTGAGTTCATAATATAAAATGTGCTTGTCATGAATGAATATAACTGATAGACTTTGCACTTTGTTGGGTCTTTGAATCAAATTCAATTCCAAGCATACATAGTAAACTTCATAACTTAAAACGAAATTTATAAACAAAAGGATCTAAAGCTTGTATTAATAGAATACACTAGTGTTGTTCTTGAGTTTTCAAGATGCAAGAGTGGGGAAATGGATATGGGGATGTATGGATATAACCCAAAAATTTAAGGAAATTCTAGGGGATGGGGGGACTTCAATGCCCCTAACACAGGGGACTTTCCATAACATATATTCCCAATATAAAAATTCATTCATTAAATTCATCATTATGCAATGGATTCTTTGCTTTCATAGGTTTTTTAGTTTTCTTTAAGAAACTTTGTGGTTTTTTAGACATGAATCATGGCGTGACACGTAAGCATATTTCTTTTTGAGTGTGGAGCACCCAAGGGTCCCTATTTTCAAGGCGGTGTAACCTATAGGCACGCCATTTTATGAAATGTGTCCTGCATATTGAACAAATGTTTTGCTATGCATTTCACGAAGTTTCACAAAATGGGTGATATGGAAAAATGTTTCAATAGGAACTTATTGTCTTGGGGCTATGAGAAGTATGGGTAATGTTACATTAACCATACAAGATGCATTTTGGTGGAACACTAAAATAAAATGTTGTAAGTTTTATTAAGATTGTGTGTCTATCCACTTGTAGAAATTTTATAGAAATTTTTCTCCTTTTGTTTGGTTTCTCAAGCAATGATTTCTTTTTTAAAGAAATGAGTATTGTGGAATATATTAATAAAATTGGGATCTGGCCCAGAACTATTACAATTCTTTTGAGAACAAGAGCTACAAAAATACATTGAAGATTTGGATTGAATGTCAGGTCAACCCAAATATTTACAAAAGAACTCCACAATATAAAGAAATGGTTTCCTTTCCAACTGAAAACTTTCCAAAGGACCCCTAAAATCCAAATATATCTGCATCCCATTCTCAACATAATTTGATTTAAACTTTGAATGACTTCTCGTTATCCTTGGAGAAATTATATTCTTCTTTCTTCCCACGTAGGTCCAACACAAATTTTCTAAGGAATCTAACATATTAAAGTTCTTGGATTGATCTCTACTAGCAGATTGATTCATTTGTCTCAATGAAGGTTCCTCCACCTCTACCTGACCATCCCAAGGGGGAGCTTTTTTGAACTTTCCTTTTGAAGAAATACACTTGGAGGAATTAGAATTGGTGGCAAAATGCTTGCCTTTGCCCAACTATGAATGATCAACCCCTAAAGAAATTTCCCTAAAAGAATTCTCCGAGGGAGCATTTGGATTATCTACTTTCATTAAGGTGTCACAAACCTCTACAATGCTATCCATCTTCATTTGATTTACTGCTAAAATTCATTGGTCTTGAAGAGTTTCAACTTGGAGATTTGAATATGTTTTATCCTTTTGAATATTGACCTCATTAGAAAGAAGTGGAGGAGAAACCTCGGAGATTTCTTAATGATCTTAATTAGCGCCGTCCCAACAAATTGGTTTTCGAGTGTTTTTCTTTGCTTTATTATTCCTGACTTTGGGACAGTTTTTGAGAGAATGCTTGATTTCATAACAAGCTCTACAATGAAGAGAAACGTTTTCATAATACAATTTTTTCACCCATAAAAAATTAGGATTTGTTAACTTAATTTATGTAGAAAAACCTTTGGAAATATCCATTTCCACACATATGCAAGCATATTTTGGTTTCTGGTTGAATTTTTTGTCATCACATAGGCAATAGAATTTGTCTAAGGTATTACCAATTACAATCATTGAAGGAAGATTCCACATATACAAGGGGATATTGGGAAGACTTACCCAAACAAGATCAGAGGAGATTGGATCCAAAAGAGGGTCGAGGGAGGGGATCCAAGTTTGCAAAGACAACCCTTCCCTGCCCTAAAACCTTGACTATATTTAGAAATAAATGCTTAATATTCAAATTAATTAAAGATTGCAATAGAAAAGCCTCATACCAAAGGTTAGATATTCAGATCATGAGAGATTAAGAGCTTCCATTGATTGGAAATCCATGTATGGAGATCAATAAGCCTTGACCATAGGCCATTAAACCTAAAAATTAGACCAACTTCCAAATTTTTTTTCCTCACTCAGTGCTTCAACCACCAGAGGGAACTTAATCGAAGGGGATTAATAAATATGCATCCCAGAAGAAGTGGAACTAGAGTTTGATTTCAAAAAATTGTCAAAGGAAGGAAGAGTAATGACCTTCATGTCACCCACTAGAGCATTACTAGGGCCATGAACCATATCTAAGCCCTCCACTGAGGAATCTAGGGGTGGAATATGAGAATAAACCATACACTTAGAAACAGAGGATTGAACCCACAACCAAAGAGAAATGATACAAACTTCCAACAACCAACGAAGCTGGGGCAGAAGAAGAGGTAGTCAAAAAGGATTAAGCAATGGAAAATGCATTACCCACAACAGAGAGCACTGAAACTGAGACTAAATCAATGTAAGAAGGAGGACTCAAAACATACTTGATAAGAGAAAAAACACGTCTTAAGGATTTCAGACACAGAGGATGAGGCAATCGACTAGGGTTGAACCCTAGCCACCACAACAAGGCCAACATGCGCAAATGCCTTTTTTTCTCAAGCAATGATTTTAGTGATTAAAAAAGGTTTTAATTTGATATATCATTTTGTTTTCTTTGAACATTCTCATATATTGAAGAATAATCTTTCCCCTCCTTCATAAATTTTCAATTTAAATGACACTCACCCAACACATATTAACTTACATGTAAGCTTACATATGAGGGATTAAATTTCACATTGGGCATTAGGTTCTTGAAAAACAAATGGTGCACAATATACAGAAATAAAGCGCTAGAATTTGAATTAGATTGGTCATCTTGAATTTTTAAGGATTCAAATGTTATTCATATGTATAGTATTATATACGACTATTCTGGTTTGGAAAACCATACATATAGAATGTAGGAAAATATTCAATAAAAAACATATAATTTACTATTAAAACTAGTTTTTTTAAGTGAATATCATTAATTTAATCTTATATATGTAAAAGGTAGGAAATGTTTTAAGCAAATGAGAATTATTTTTTATAAAATGTCCACAAAACAACCAATTGGAAAAATTTCACCCCTGAAAAATGCTACACAACCTCAAGATTTGTTAAAAAACTAATTAAGGGGGTTCTTTACTTGAATTCTTGATTTTTCATCAAAATTGAGGCATAAGTCTTCACCAACAAACAAGATATTAAAACCATAAAATGTAACGTGTAGTGGAAACATAAATGTTTCCAATGAGTGGTCTATTACTTCATTTTGGCACTAGAGGATATCTTTCATAATCAGTTAAGTTTGGAAAGTCTGATTGGTCAAAAATTATTAAAGCATGTTTATCTACCTCCAGGGGTCAAATTGTTATTGCGTTAGTTGTGTTGGGTTTATAGGATCCAAAAATTCAAGTAAACCTTCCTAGTGATAAAAATTATTGATTAGACACTTATTTTTGCATGCAAAGGATTTTTTAATTAGAAGTGCAAATCCTACACAGAACAATGCTTTGATAGAATCAAGTTTCCTTTATTGATCATTATTATATACTAATTTAATGACTATATAAATATCAATGAGATCTCCTAATATAAGATTCATTTTAATCCATAAAAGTGTTTCAATTCTAACACTTGGAGAGAGTCTAAATTTTGTTGTTTTTGCTTGAAACTCACAAGCGCAAATATGTATAACTTGATTAGAAAATCTTGAATATCCATCTTATTTGCATGAAATCAATTATCTCTTCGTTTCTATTACTTAACACACCAATATTTTCACACATAATATTGTGGTTTTGATGGAAACATAATGAATTATGTAATGCAATGGTGTAGGTTTTCTAGTAATGTCATTGGCTATTTAATTTAACATAAATGTGATATAATCTAGTTCCTTTAGAATCACCTCTTTATACCATCTCCATGTGAGAATTCCAATCACCTTCTTGATTGACCTTATATGTAAACTTTATAAGCAATATATGGCTATTCTCAAAATTTGATGTCAATACCACCAATAGCACCAAAGAATGAAACTTAGACATAATGTCCCACAAGCTTATTAAATCTTATTTGTGAGTGCAAACATAAGTCATGACAATAATTTACAAATGCAAACAACACTAATCCCTGAATGTACATGCATCAAATCATATAGGAACCAAACTTGAAAAAATAATGCTCAATGAATAGGTAAAATCATGTTTATTCAAAGAGTTAAATGTGAAGTACCATTTAATCCATAGACCTAGTGTAATCATTAATCAATAAGAGGCTAGTCATGACATCCATTCACCATCAGTACAATTCAAGGATATCATGAAAGTAAGATGCAATTTTGTGAAAATTTTACAAATCCATGTTTTTTTAAAGTGTAAAAATCCTAATAATTTTTATTAATGCCTAAAATCATTTTAGAAATAAATAGAAATTAGTGAATTTTTTTTCGAAAAAAAAATATGGAAAATTAAAGTATAGGTGAAATTTAGTGCCTAAAATTTTCCTTAAGATGTAGTGAGAAGACACTTTGAAATATGAAGATTGATAAAAAAAAATAAAAATATACAGGGGGTCCTCAAGTCTACTAACTTGACGTAGGTCAAGGCCTTAACAGTTGGTAGAAACAACAAAATTGGAAGAACATGTCAAGATCAACTATGGAATTACTCATCAATGAGAAGAACTGGTTGGCAAAAAATGCAAGTTAAAAGGTTGATTTATTCACATAGAAGCATTTGTAATAAACCAAGCACTCAGAGAAATACTAATTTGAAAATGTAAGGCATGTTCATCCTCTTTTTTTTTGGTCATTACAACACTGTTTTTATATTATTATTTTCATTATTAATGAACTCATTATTTATAATTTGTACCCTTTATCTCATATTATATATATTATATATATATATATATATTATATATATATATATAGCGAGAGAGCGAAAGTGTTCCTTGAAACAAGAATTATGGGGAAACTTTTGGAGAAACTTCCCTTATTCTGAAAATGGTACCCATGGTAGTTGGCTATTAATACCTTCTCGACCCAAATCAATCAATTATCTCAATAATATCTCATAAATAGCTTGACATTTACTCACATTACATTATTAATTCAAAGAATTCAACTCATACCTAACTTATCAAAGATTTAAACCCTTCATAGAAAGAAAACACCTACTTCTCATCATTCAAATTATCACCGCTTGACTTATATCTCTAATATAAAAAATATTAAATTTTAAATATTATTACTTATATATATATATATATAATAATATTATTATTAATTTCATTTATCATATTTTAAACATAAAGTTATAAAAACACATATATTTTTTAATATTAATTTAGTTATTTTATCCTAACCCAATATGCCAATATAAATTATCCCCTTCAAACAAAAACTCCATTATCTCCAAAATTAAAATAACTATTAATACATATGGTATTAATTATTTATTATTTACCCTAACAATAAAATAACAAATTGAAATATATATTATTATATTGTTTTTCTTAAATTCATTCTTTTATCCGTAGGAGTATTTTACTATGCTAACCAATTTTCCGCAGGAGTATTTTTCTATGCTAACCAATATTTTTGGGTATAGTTAAAGAAATGGTATTTTTTACTTGTGTCTGAGTTGCTGGAACTTAATTTGGATATCATCATCACATTTGTTTCATGGAAATTCTTTAAGTAATATGATTTTTTCCTAATTTGAATTTTAGGATTGTGAATTATGGTATTCTAAAGTCTCATTAATTTAAAAGTGTCACTTTTACTTTTTTACCATCTAGCACCTATGTGGCATGTCACTGTATTTTCATGTTACACAACCACATGGTGTACCTCGATGCTATGCATTTTCACTACCAGGACCATCACATGTCATTTATTGTCTACACACATTACTACGGTCCTTCATTATCTGCTATTCGACGACCCACAACAAATGATACAATCGACCACTGCTATTTAATAACACACCTTCCATCCCCTTGTTGATGCCATGGGGGGGCCACTATATAATGATCCAACGGTTCCCACTCAATTGAATTATTTGATGGATCACATGTAATAACACACCCCCATTTTAGTTTTGTATCATGGTTCCAAGTGGGTATCCAACAGTCCACCACCTCTTAATTAATCCAACAACTTGCATGACCTCACCCTCCCCTCTCTGACACCACTGGGGGAATACCTCATTAGTTTCCTAGCTATCGATGTCCCACAACTCGATTAATGATCCCGATTCAAGTGGGGCTCACCCCCCTATTGACTTCACAAGGAGAGGCCCCACCATCTTGTCAATCGTTAATTTTCTGAGTTAAACTATGTTGACTATTTTGAGCCCGACTTCCACCCTAGGTGTTGATATGTGGTTATATGATCACTGCCCTAGCCCTTAGGGCTAAGGCCTCTGATATGTGTTGCATTGTTGGGGTTCTACTCGTCACGGTCAAGTGATGTATTGGGCTCTGTATTGGCCTCTCTCTTTGGACCTTTCGCCTGGTCACATGGCTGCCATGTCACCAAGGGGCTATCACCACACCTTGGGTCACCCATTTCATGGCGTTATAGCATATTGTAATATACACCCTCTTTTCACAATAAACTTGCTCCACCATTGATCTGGAATTTATCCAAGATAAAGAATGAAAGGTATTATAGATTCATGTGCATGGATGTGCCTATATTACTTATGCAATGGCTCGATAAGATTGCTAGAATACATAGACACTGAGGCAATCAGAGAAAACATAACAGTCAAACATGTAAACAAAACAAGTTTAATAAGGAGTTCACCCAATGCTCCTGGGCTACGTCTCCTAGTCCAACCTTTCAGTGGTGGCCTTTCTATTATGTTTTCAAGTAGATTTTTACAACAGTGAGCTCAATTCGAGTCTCACTAACAGAATGGAGTCAGTAGGAATGGAATGCACAGACTCTCCTTACTGAAACTTGACCTTTGAGGGTCACAGTAGTATGATAGGTTGATACTGAGGAGCTTGCTTTAACCTCTCAAGCCTTCAATGGAGTACACAGAATCTTTGACTCTCTCTAGCTCTATCTGGCTTGATGTTGCCTTCAGGTCAGCTCAACTTCTACTCTCTATTCTCTGCTATTAGCTTTCTGCGTCTCTTCGCTGTCTGCTATTAGGTTTTAACCCCGTACAGAAATTACCTGCATATGAATTATAAATCATAGGAAATATAAAAATGCGAGAGCATAACACATAAAACACATATACACAGAGATTTCCCACTGGATCCCAAAACCGGGACTACCAACTTGACTTTTCATTATATTCCTTTCAATGTTACAATACATATTTATACATGCTGAAGCATCCAATACCATGGACCAAAAAACCATCACGTCCAATACCATGGACCAAAAAACCATCGCATCCAATACCATGGACCGAAAAACCATCGGGTCCAAAAAACATGTGCGAAAACCATAGGTGGGTCCTACCAGCCTAACATAGGGTCCAAAACCAAAATTTTTTGGGCCGCTGCCCCGAACCCCATAAAGTGGGGTTACGGGTAGCCCTCAAACCCCCTGTTAACTATGTGGAAAGAATATAACACAACCCAACAATCAACCACTTGTTGTTTTCTTTCCACAAGGGGCCACAGGAGAGCTTAGTCATTTTTCCAGCCCTGAAACACCCATTGTTTCACCAAGAGAAACTCTCAGAGCCACAGATTTTGTCATTGCATCGCAGTATTTCTTCAAAAGTGTCACCTTTACCAGCAACACCCTTTTTTGTCTTCTATCATATCCCTCACAAAGTGATATTGAACATCAATGTGCTTTGTCTTTGATGATAAGCAGGGTTCTTTGCCAAGAAAATTGCACTTTGGCTATCACAGTCTATCCTTATAGCTCCCTGTACTAACCCCATACTTGAACACAATCTCTGCAACCAAACTTCTCCTTGCTTGCATGAGTGGCTGCCATGTATTCTGCCTCTATAGTTGATAGTGCCACTACACATTGTTCTTACTCATCCAACTGACTACACCTCCAAATAGGTTAAACACATCCCCACTTGTAGATCTTCTTTGATCCAGATCTCCAGCCCAGTTTGCATCAACCAAGCCACGGATATTCAACACTCTATCCAATCTTGGTCTTCCTTGGTAGCACAAACCATAATCACTGGTGCCACGTAAATACCTGAAAACCCGCTTCGCTGCTGTCCAGTGCTCCTTCCCTGGTTTTGATGTAAACCTGCTCAATACTCCCACTGCATGTGCAATGTTTGGTCTAGTACAGACCATGGCATACATCAAGCTACCGATTGCACTTGCATATGGAACACGGGACATGTCCTCTTCCTCTTCTTGTGTCTTGGGACACTGTTCAACAAATAACCTCACACCTACAGGAATAGAACCTTCACCGGTTTACTATCCTGCATATTAAGCCTCTGCAGTATTGTCTCAACATACTTCCTCTGGTTTAACCAGAGCTTCCTCTTTGCCCGATCTCTTTTAATTTCCATGCCCAAAATATAGTTTGCAGCACCGAGATCTTTCATGTCGAATTTGGAGGACAATTGGGTCTTCAAATCCTGATAATTTCTTTGTCATTTCCAACCAACAACATATCATCCACATACAAGACCAGATAAATAACACGGTCACCAATTAATTTAAATTACACACAGTGATCTGCTTTGCTTCTGGTGAAGCCAAGTCCCTGTATAAATGTATCAAATTTCTGATACCACATCCTTGGTGACTGTTTTAACCCATACAGAGACTTCTTTAACTTGCATACCAGTTCTTTCTTACCCTTCACCCCAAAGCCTTCAGGTTGCTTCATGTAGATTTCCTCTTCCAAATCCCCGTGAAGAAATGTTGTCTTCACATCCATCTGTTCTACCTCAAAATCCAAAAGCAGCATTCAACAGATTAAAAGAAATCTAATAGAAGTTACCTTGGCAACAGGAGAAAAATATCACCAAATCAAATTCCAGGCACCTGGGAATAACCTTTTGCTACCAACCGAGCTTGTATTTCTCCACCTTCCCTTCTGCATTTGTCTTCTTCTTGAACACCCATTTGCTGCCAATGGGTTTCCTTCCAGCCGGCAACTCCACCAGATCCCAAGCCTCATTTTTGTGCAAAGATGCCATTCCATCAACCATGGCCTCTTTCCAGAGTTTTCCATCCTCTGAATCCACTGCTTCCTTCACAGTTCTGGGATCATCATCAGTAACAGACAAAGCAAAGTTTGAACAGAAAGAAGATGGGCTATACCTTTTCGGCTGCCTTCTTTCTCGAGCTGATCTTCTCACAGCTGGAGTTTGTGGCTCTTCATCTTCTGATTCCTCCTCTGCTACAGAGTCTGATTCTTCCTCCTTTAGTTCAAACTCTATCTTCACAGGTTCCTTTGGTTGGACTTCATGTTTAATAACATCTCTCACCTCTCTAAACACCACATCCGACTGTACACAACCTTCCTTGTTACTGGGTTCCAAAGCTTATAACCCTTTAAACCATCCTTATACCCAATAAAGATGCACTTTTCAGATTTACTATCCAACTTGGTTCGTTTCTCCTTTGGAACATGTACATATGCATCACATCCAAATACCCTCAGATGTGAAAGAGAGGGTTTCTTACAAGTCCATACTTCTTGTGGAGTCTTATCCTCCAACGCTGATGAAGGTGACCTATTGACCAAGTAACATGCAGTATCCACCGCCTCTGCCCAGAATTCCTGTCCTAACCCGGCACCACTGAGCATGCTTCTTGCGCTTTCCATCAACGTCTTGTTCATTCTTTCTACGACTCCATTTTGCTGAGGTGTATATGGAGTAGTCTTCTGCCGTGCTATACCACACTTCTTACAAAATTCTTCAAATTCCTTGCTGCAGAATTCTCAACCATTATCTGTCCTCAGTACCTTTATCTTCTTCTCTGTCTGATTTTCCACCAGAGCCTTAAATTCTTTAAACCTGTCAAAGACTTCAGATTTCTTCTTAAGGAAATATATCCATGTATTCCTTGAGAAGTCATCTATAAATGATACATAGTACACAGACTTGCCCAGTGATGGAACTTTCACAGGTCCAAAAACATCACTGTGCACAAGCTCTAATATTTGTTTCGTCCTCTTACCACCAGAGGGGAAACTCACCCGATTCTGCTTCCCATATACACAATTTTCACAGAAATCAAAATCCAGAGAGCTGTTACTCATACCTTCTACCTTACCTTTACATGAAGTATTCGAAGGCCCTTCTCTCCAATATGTCCAAGCCTTTGATGCCACAACATGGTCTTCTCTCTAGAGACCACTAGATTTTCTGCTCCATTTTCAGGAACCATAGAACTATTGCACCCGTCAACAACAGTGCTATATTGCAGCTTGTACAAAGTTCCAATCCGAACTCCCCACATCAATACCAGTTCTCCTCGAACCATCTTATAGGTATCCTTCTCGAACACTGTCTTTACACCTGCATCATCCAACTTGCTTACAGAAATCAGATTTCTGGCCAACGCATGAATATGTAGAACACCTGGAAGGGTTCTAACCCTTTCACCTTGCAACTTCAACTTTACTTTTCTGCGACCAATGATTCTAGCCTTCCTATCATCTCCTAAGAAGACATCACCCCCATCGTATTTTTCATACTCGTAGAACCTCTCTCTATGGGGAGTGAAGTGAAAGGATGCACCTGAGTCAATCGACCATGCCTCATGATCTACTGTGTACTTGAAGAAGCCAAGTACACATCCCCACCTTCATCTGAGGTGGTTTTTGCCTCTACAGAAGGAGCGTCATCAGATCCCTTTCCTTTATCAGGAGCTTTAGATTTACACTCCCTTCTGAAGTGCCCTTCCTTTTCACATTTCCAGCACACCACCTTTGTAGGTTTTCCTGGAGATTTAGATCTCCCTCTAGACTTAGATCTCCCACTCGATGAATAATTTTCGTTTCTGTTCTGGGACCGTCCTCGTACAGACAAGGCATCACCATTCTGGTTGTCCATATTTTTCTGTCTCATCTCCTCCATCAGCAAGGCTGAGACTATTTCATCAAACTGCAAAGAAGTTGCATTTCTACCTATTGCAATAACCAGACTATCCCACGAGTCTGGTAGAGAACACGACAAACTGATGCACTTATCTTCATATGAAATTTTAATATCAACAGATAATAACTAACTTACCACAGTATTAAACACATTTAGATGCTCTGTCACTGAGTCTCCATCTTTCATCCTTCGGTTATACAACTTTTTTTGCAGGAACAGTTTGTTCACCAAAGACTTAGATTGGTACAAAGTCCCTAACTTGTCCCATAAAACCTTCACTGTAGCTTCCCCTGATACATTCAACAATACTGAATCTGAGACACACAATCGTATTGTTCTCTTTGCCTTCTGATGCAACTTCTTCCATTCTTCATGGTCACTCTTGTTGGTTTAGTACCCAGATCTACCACGATCCACTGATCTTTATCCACCAACGGATCCTCCATCTTGAGTTTCCACAACTCAAAACTCTGACCATTGAACTTCTCAATCTCTATCTTTCCACTGCTTGCCATCTTCTTTC
>APFE031758170.1:18214-28375 GCA_000404065.3 Pinus taeda | reverse complement strand
AGACTCCTTGATATGCAGATATTGCTAACTTTTTGGTTACAGGGAAACTACCTCCACATTTATTTCCTAGTGAAAGAAGAAAAAATATTCAGGAGAGTTCAAAATATTCATGGATTTCTAACGAATTGTTAAAACAAGGCCAGATTTTGTGATCAAAAGATGTGTTAGGGAAGATGAAATACCTGACATCCTCAAGGCATGTCATGATGAACCATGTGGCAGACACTTTGCTGACAAAAGGACGGCCTATAAAACCCTTTCTTTAAGATATTATTGGCTTTCCCTCTTCAAAGGTACAAAAGAATATGTCAAAAGGTGTGACAGCTGCCAAAGAGTAGGGAAACCGACTCTTTCAAATGAAATGCCGTTACAGCCACAGGTACTCATTGAACCCTTTGAAAAATGGGTGTTAGATTTCATTGGACCTATTAATCCACCATCTAAACAACTCCAGAAGTTCGGGACCCAAAAAACTGTTGAAAATAGTAAATTGTGCTGCAAATAAGGAAAATGAAAAACTGACAGAGTCAGTTGTGGGGGTCAATGTGGGATAGGTGGGTGGCCACCAACATCCACCTGGATCATTCCTCCCCCATTAGGAAGCAATGGTCCCGATTGCGTTGAGTTCCTCCATGAGATGAGGAAGTTGTTGCTGAACTTGGTCCCTGGTGAGCTGTTTTGCAATCACCGATGTGTCTAGTAATGGTGGGGAGCATGGTCGATGACGGTCCACATTGAGCACTTAGTGCAAGCGAAGGAATTGTGGAATGATGTGCTCCAAATCATTGTTTCCCACAACCTTGGTAATGATGTAAGGACCATGTCGGAGTGGTCGGAGCTTCTGATGGGTTCTTGTAAGGCGTTCTTTCTGCAAATGCAACCAAAATTTGTTGCCCACCTGAAACTTGTGTGGTACCCCTGTGGGTGAGGAGAAGTTGTTCCTGTGTTCTTTCATGATTGTATCCCTCTGTTGTTGCTACTGCGTGGAGGAACCCTTTGCGGGGTCATGGATGTGGCAACGATCTTCCCCTTACTTTGGGAGTGGACCAGACAAAATAAAGTTCCTAGTCTGTGAGATGATCTTACTGCATTTCTTAGCAGAGATCAAAGAGGTGATGGTAGGTGGGGCTACCTCCGATATCTTGTATAATGAATTACACAAGGAAATAATGACAGTGTGAGGCCTTGACTCATATGCATCATGTCGCCTCGATATGTATGGCTGGCCTAATAATACATCACAAACATCCAGAGGTGCAACATCACACAATACCTCGTCTATGAGGGGTTTGACGCTGTAGGGAAGGCGACACTGCTGGTGAACTCGGAGATCTCGTCCTTCATGAAGCCACCTGATACTGTACGGATGTGGGTGTGGAGTAGTCGATAGGCCCAAATGCTTCACGACCTATGTTGAAATGAGGTTCTTTTGGCTGCCACTATCGACAATGAATTGCAGCAACGAACCCTTCACCCACATCTATGAGTGGAAAAGACGCTGCCCCTCCTCTGGATCTTCTGGCTCATTCTTCTGGATCTTCATAGTGGCTGGGCTCTGCATCAATGATCTGCTTCCCTTTTCCATTCCCCTTGTCGGGTTCTGACTCAGGGTCGAAACATGCATTTGATTCGGAAACCTTCAACTTGGCCACCAGCGACTGCTTGGTCCGACACTCACTTGTGTTGTGAGTGGGGCTCTTGTGAAACTCACACCAATTTCCTATGTCCTTCTTCGATTTTGTGGTGTTGTTATTTATTATGGCTTCGACAAGTTGTCTTAGGTTGGCTCGTCTTGGCATTGCCCTTGGTTTTGCAATTTGGGGAAGCATTTCCCTTGCTTCGGATTCGCAGATCCAAAGTCTCGCTTCTTCTGTTTAAACTTTTGCTCGATTTTGACAACGTATCAGTACGTCGTGCCAAGCAAGGAGATGTTCAAGAACTCTATCTCATCCTGGATGTATCTATGTAGGCAACCGTGATATTTGAGTACCACATGCAGCTCAAAGTCTTTCATACCCAACTGTGTGCGAAGGGTATGAAAAATGTTTGTGAACTCGGGCACATCTTGGTCCCTTCCCTACGACAGCTTGGTCCACTTTATGTATTTGTCCTCGTAGCTTTTGACGGGTAGTACTACTCTTTGATGGCATTCCGAAATGAATTCCAAGTGGGTGCAGTTGAAAATAATGAGCCCGTACTTTCTTCCTTCTGTTCGCAGTAGGTTTCCCACCAGTCCTTGACGTGGGGGGCTACTTTGAGAAGAGTGAAAATAATCTTTTCCCGACTGGAAAAATCATGAATAGAAAAATATACCCATCTAGCAGATTTAACCATTTATCTACAACATCTATGTCTATTTTACCCTTGAAGATGGGGATTTCAAAATTAACTTGTACCTTAAAGGGTGTGGCGTTTCCAGAGTAGCTGTTGGAAGCTGATGCGTCGCTTCTAGGTAGCCGCTAAAGGATCTAGGCAAAGTTGTCCATCATCACGTTCCTTTGTCGCTCAAGGGCTTCTTCAAGCAATATTTTGATAGGATCTCCTAACCCTTTGTATTTCTTTTCATCTGCAATGGGAGGTTGTCAGGATTTGTGAAGCTGGTCTTGCAAAGGTTTGACCAGTGCAAGCCCTAACTCCTTATATCCCGACCTTGTTGGGGACATGCAAAGAAAAACAAAGAAAAACTAGACCGCTCTGAGACCACTGATCCAGATTAAATAGGAATGAAATAAAGTACATAAATAATCATAAATACAGATATGCAGCAGAAATAATACTTCATTTCATTACTTTAAAATACTGAAATATGCTTATAAACAGAAATGGAAATAAACCAGCTAGGGTGATGGTAGCTTATCTCTTAGAAGAGATGTGGAGGCTACATGTCTCTGAACTATGTTACAATGAGGTTCGAAGGCCTATTTATTGTTGAGAAATAATGGAAAACCATAAACATCCAAAAACCTAACCTGAGAAGATGAAACGCCAAACTGTGGGCCCCGTTTGGGTAAATTGGTACATCAACTTCCTGGGGTCATAAATTTGGCATACGATCTTTAATTGATGCACACAATATCTCGTTAGAAAGATCTATTCGAGAACTACAACTTTTGGAAGAGAAACATCGGTCTAAGGACTTATGTTGCTCCTAGATTTCCCAAAATAATGTCGTTTAGGGCCTCAAAATAGCTCCAGAAGTTCAGGACCTGAAAAACTACTAAAAATAGTAAATTTTGCTGCAAATAAGAAAACTGAAAAATTGACAGAGGCAGTTGTGGGGGTCCATGTGGGATAGGTGGGTGGCCACCAACATCCACCTATATCACAAGGACAACAACATTGAAGGGGATTGTAGAAAATGCACACAATCTTAAACATCCTCTACTTCACTAAAAAAAAAATGTGGAAAGAAACAACCTTATTAACAACGAAATATACGATTGACACATCCAATTACATTGTCAATTTCCATCAAATAGATTGAAAAGGAACCATGTCCATAATTATAACCTCTTATTTCATGGAAAATGAAGTTGATGAATTGTTGCATATGGTTTATTTTTTCTGTGTATTCAAACTTATTTTGAAATTTGTTATAGAGTGCAAATAGTTCTCTCCTTTACTCTGCTTTCACAAAGGACTTTTTCAAGTGCCCTGATGATCTGATTTAGTATATTAGCTTGCAGTGCTAAGATGTTCCTCAGATTATAAACAAAGCGTTTTTATGTTAATTTTATGAGAAATTTAACATAAACCAGAAACTGAATAACATCATAAACATGTATAGAACATCATCAAAAAAACATTACAACAAGAACATGATAAATGAGTTCACCTCTCGTGGGCTACGTCTCCTTGGTCCAACTTCCAATGGCTTGGGCCTTTCTATTATGCCCAAATGTGTAAAAAATTGTGTTTACAATGCTCAAATGCTTCTGAAACCTACTCCCATGAGTCCATAATGTTCAAAAATGGCTAGCTAGCCTCTTTTTGCATGCAACTTGGTGAAAAATTGAAGAAGTTATGACTTCCCTCGTTTTCCCATTATTCGCTCCACAAATTGCCCCATTTTCGGCATGATCCTACAAATTAGCCCCAAAATTCGCTAATTGGGCAAAAATTTCACCGCATGGTGTGCCATAATCTTTCGGTTGTCTGTCTTATCGCAAATCATAATCGGCATAAAAACCTGGCGATCTTATGGTCTTGTGAATTTGGCGGGCGATATGTGATTTGTGATGTGGCGGACTTAATGGAAGTATTAACCGGAACTTATAGTGGCATTGCATCTGGGTACTTATTGCATTTCGCAATCGGCAGAGTACTAGCGAGTATCAGTATGTGGGTCTTCTTCTTTTCTGCAAAGTGTGATTATGATATCCCATCCATCGCATTGCAACTCCGGGTACGTTGGGGGTTGATTATCTGTAAAGCTTTCCCTTCGCCGATCTGCGATTGTGATTTATCGCATCACAACCCTTCCGTGCTTGGGGGCCGATTGTTTAACAGGAACCACTTGCGATTGTAATTTGCGACATGTGGGGGCCAATGGCAGCATGCCACTTGGTGCCTCCTCATTTTCTGAAGAGCCTTGCCACATCATTCAATCCTGCCATGTGAGCAAGTCAAACCTAAACTTTGACTTGCTATAACTTCTGCATACGAGCTTAGATTTGAGTGTCGTTCTCACCGTTGGAATCCGAATGACGAGATATTTGATATGAAGCGAAGTTTGTCAAGATTCTGAAACTTTGATTTTTGAGACTAATTTTGAGCACCTGGTCACTCCTCCCCACTGGAAGTCTTTTGGACCCCAAAAGATCACTTTCAATTGACTAGCAAGTGAGGGTACAGTTCCCTCACTTTTCCAATCTCGATCAATTGATAACTTAGTTGGAAATTATGTTATGCACGATGCTTGTCATGCCTTTCTGTGTACTTGCCGTTAACCTTTTCAAGTTCTTCTTGCATTGTTTGATGTACCATTTGGAGTCGTTCAATGAACTCTTTGGCCTTGTCCATGTTACTATCAGTAGCAACATCCTTCTTACCAAGATGATACAATACATTATGATGCAAATGGTAAACAAATTCCTCCACTTGATTCCTTTGACTCAAGCTTGAATATACATATTGAAAGTATGCATTTTTCTGAACATAAATTTCATGTAAAACAAAATGATGCTTGAGGAAAGTAGTTATATAAACTATAGGCCTAGAAAGTACATCAACAAACTTGTCGCTTGTACCTTTTGACCAAGTGGAATAGTAGAAGAATACCTATCTAATGGAAGTGCCTTTGTCTACAACTTAAACACTTTATCATTGAAAATTTCTGAATGAAAAGAAATGGGCTTACCACATTGCAAAAATACTACACCCATGGCATAGTCACATACAACATTCTGAAACTTAAATGACTGTCTCAAGTCTGGAAAAACAAGTACTGGAGTTGTACTGATCTTTATTTTTAAAGCATCAAATGCCTCTCGTTGTTTGCCTCCCCATTGGAAGAACTTTTGCACAACTACCAACGAATACAAATGAACTACAATAGAAGAAAAATTAACAAAATTTCTCATCCAACATTGGGCTACTCCCAAAAAACCTCTTATCCAAATGACTATCTTAAGCCTGCCTACGTAAATTACGAGCAGAGAAAAGGCATCTGCGGCTTCACATGGATGTATGATTCTTTCACCTGTGTTTGCAGGAATGGAGTTAATACCAGCAAATACTGTTACAACTTCAATCTATGAGAGGTCTAGCTTCAACTCACCTTCCCCACATCCCACGCAAACTGCCAAAAAACCCTTGGGAACCCGAACACGCTTGGAAGAACCAATTTCACGACTTAAGTACATCAAAGAAGTTTTATCCAACATATACTTTGATATCTTCATAAACAAATGTTCTTAACATACCACATCAAGTATTTTTTTCTCACACGGCATTTTCATAATGAAATTTTCTGAAAATGAACATGTCATCCAAATAGATTATCTTGTCTAGAAATGGCTTCAACACATCTTTCCTCATATCCGTAAAAGTAGTAGGAGCATGGAAAAGACTGAAAAGCTTAACAAGTCATTCAAATAAACCTTGTCTAGTTTTGAATGTTGTCTTCCCTATATCTCCTTGAACAACTCTACTTTGATGAAAACCACTTCTTGAATCCCATTCAAGGAAATGCTTCCCATTATTCTTGGGCACCAAAACAATAGGTGCACCACATGGTAAAGGAGTAGGATGAATGATCCTTTTATTCAACAATCCCTGGATTTGTGTCTTAATTTTTGTGCTTTCCATCACTGACATCCTGTACATGCCAATGTTAGGAAGAAGACCCATTTTTTGCAACTGTAACTCGAGTTGGATTCCCCTGTTGGGAAGTAATTCCTTTGATTCCTAAAACATTTCATCAGATTGGTTATCAACGTCAACCAAATCAATTTTCAAATTCGAATTACAACCATCAAATGCTTCATAATCAATATCATTCTTGGGTTTGATCATGAGAAGCATAAAATTCCTTCTCTAATTCACCAGTCTTTTCATCTACCCGGCATTAACAATCGAAAGATTTGTTTTTTTTATTGTGAGCTCTCACAATATATTCTACTCCATTTTTGAATATGTGATATTTGTTTTCATGTTGATGGAAAATAGTTTTTATGTCATAAAGGTATGGGTTTCCCAAAAATAAGCCACGGATATTTAACGGCACAACATCAAGCTCCACTTCATCTATGAATTTTGCGGTGATATCGAATTTCAGTTTACACTGCCTCATAACCCGCAATTGCGCATTGTCACATACCCATCCAAGTGGATACGGTTTATGATGTGGAACAATTTCCAGATTTAAACTCTTGACAATGTTTTCTGAGATAAGATTGACTTGAGAGACACTATGAAATAGCGTATCAATTTTATTATGTTTCGATATCACCTTATGTGAAACATTTCTATTCTCCTTTTTTCATTTGGAGTTTCATTATGTGAGTTTGAAGAAATAGTGCTAACAATGGATTCATTTCTTTGAAACCTCATGGTTGTGATTTTTGTTTCATTGTTTGATTCAGATCCCAAATCCTCTTCTTGAGCAATTGCAATTGTCTTTTCTTTTCCTTCATTGTTGAATTTCTTTGGTTTCATTTCGGGATGAAGCTTCCAACAATGAGCTTCATCATGACCCTCTCTGGAACAATGTTTACAAATTGTTTTCTCTCCTTCCTTTTTAATGGATGCATTTTTCTTTCCCTTGAAACCCTTTCATTTCTCTTTACCCTCAAATGGCTTTTTACTACCTTCTTCTCCGTTGTTTTTCCCTCTTGCCTCAAGATGAGTGGCTTACACACACACAACATCTAGATTGTTGGGATTAAACATTAAGATAGTATGCCTAAGGTAACTGTGTAAACCCCCTATGTACTTCAGCAATGTGTCCTGTGATTGCAAATCTACACCTAACATCATAGACATTTTTTTTTTTTTCTGAATTCGTGGGTGTAATCTTGCACATTTTGACCTTTAAGTTGTCTAAAGTTATGCCAATTCGTGATGTCTTTATGAATATAAGCTACAGGGTAAAATTGTCTTTTGATTGCAGCAATGAAATCATTCCAAGAAATTGAGATCTTACCGTGTTTTTTAATCTCCTCTTGAGTCTTTGATTCCCACATACTAGTGTTGCACCCTCCATTTTCAAGGAAGCTAACTGAATCTTTATGTCATCCTCTTGAAGATTTTGAATTTTACAATAGACCTCCAACTGACAAATCCAATTATCAACCTTCTCTGCATTCACTTCACCATTATACATGGGCAACTCGAATTTAACATAAAGTTATAAAAAAGGTGATTTACCAATTCCTTTTGAAGAATGATGATGAGTATGAGTAAGGGTTGTGTGAGTGGAAGAGTGTAAAGATGCTTGTGAAGAAGAAAATGGTGGAGAGGGTGGAGGTTTGTCTCCATTCCCATTACCTTATTTTTCATTACCTCCTCCTGAAGAGCCTTCTCCTTTGTGAGGTTTGGATCTTGTTGATGCCTCTAAAATCGCTGCATCAACATCGAGGAAAACCACCCGGTCCGGGCCTTAGTGCAGTTTCTTTTCCATTTGGTGTGTTGGCTCCGAATAGATGTAATCAGACCAGTTTCCCAGTGATATATGAGTTGATGGGTGATTGGTTTGTAGTGTATAATGAAGGTGATAAGTGTTTTATCCTACAATGCAAAAATATACAAATATAATTGATCTATCCCGGTTATTCTTTTAACAACACGATTTTTTATTGTTTCTATTAAACAAATAACCATAAAGATGACTTATTCATAAAATAGAAATATGCATTCATATGATGATTACTTTGTTTAAGTAGTTAAACAAAGTAATAATAAAAACATTATCGCATTGATCATAATATATATCACTGACATATATATCCAAAAGATAACAATTCTAAGACATTAAAAAATGACAAGTTAAAGAATTGCTTGAAAAACACACACACACACACACACACACATATATATATAATAACAATTTTGAGAAATGTTCATTCACATAGAGAAATGAGACAAAATAGAGATAATAGTACCGTATGCATTTGAATTCTCCCCATGTAAACAACATTCAGATTCTGCTTTTCTATTTGAGAACATCTTCAAAAGATGCAAAAGTGAAAATCTTATAAAATCCTCTTTGACAAAAATGCATAACTTTGGTCTAGTTTGTGATAAAAAAATATTAGAAGTACAATAGTGCAACTCCCAAGTCAAGTTTTAATACAAATTGCAGTCCCTTTCTAAATACATGAAAGGGTCTTAAATACTAAAAATAACAACAAACTATTAATAAAAATCGCTATGCGTTGGTCTAACTGTAGACATATAAATTTGGGATTCATCATGAAAATAACAATGTTGTGGCAGTTGAATGAATTCATTGTATCAGCTTCTTTTTCTGTGATTGCAGCCGATAGATTGCAAGCATAGGCTAGATTTCTAGAGGCTGACTTATCCTGGAGTGTAGCTGAGTTGTACAGGTGGCATTGGAGAGTTCAGAGGTCATGCAGTTGATTGCATCTAAAAGACATTTCATGGCCATCTGCTGGCTATGTGGCTTGACAAGGAAAAACCAGAATGATTCCCATGTCAAGCTTTGGATTCCTCCAATCTTTTTTTCTCTATGTGCCAGCTCCTGTTTCTAATGTTGTTCCAATGATTTACTTTTGAAAGTTTACCTGGAGAGCAATTGGTGATCAAATTAGTGTTGGCATTATGTTTTAAGTGTTGTCCTTAATGGCAACTCACTCAGAGGTTGGTACAGGTGCTCAGAGGTTGGTACAGGTGATGGCAACTTAATCAGAGGACATATCTCAGTACAGCAGGACAAGAAAGAGATATACGCAGGTTTATCAAGGAGAATCCGCGTATACACGCAAGTTTGATTCAGTAAAAGCGCGTACATGTGAAAAGTACCGGGTGTTCGTGGCAGTTAGTCCTTGGAAGTTGTGCCTATGGTTTTGGACCATGGCATCTCGACGAACGTGTTGATCCCTAGTTTCGAAGTTGATGGTATTGGTTTGTTATGGTTTTGGACCATGGTATTGAGCAAGGCCTAAGGCTATATAAGGAGAAGTTCATTAGGCCAAGGGTGTGCAAGTGTGAGGAAGTGATGGAGATCTGATAAAGTGTGAGATCCAGATGCTGGTTATGGGTTGGTGATGTCTTGCTTGATCTGAACCAAGGAGGCACTCATGTGAAGGATGATGAATGATGGCTTGGAATGATTATCTTTATATGGTTTGAGTATGGATAGACTAGATCTATTGACGCATGTTTATGAATGTTATGATTTGGGTATGTTCTGATGTCTGAAGTAGCTACAAAGTTATGAGGTTGAGTTTGCAGATCTGTACGCGGGTTGTCCTTGGTAAAAGGGCGTATACACGCCGTTTGGGTTCGTCAAAGTAGCGTATACATCATGAGATTTGGGTTTCAGGTTGCTGTTGATTCTAGTGGTTGTTGCAGAGTTGTGGGCTCTGGTTATATTTTGTGACAGGGTTTCAGTATTGGGTGATTCAGAGATTGATTGTATTGCAATGGTGATTGTTCTATGGATCCAGTATGAAAATGTATGAAACGTGGTCCCTG
>APFE031758170.1:0-17641 GCA_000404065.3 Pinus taeda | reverse complement strand
CGAGTGAAGGTTGGAGCTTTCAGTAGGCCAGCACCTACGTACTAGTAAATGGAACGGCTAGTACAAGAGCTAAGAAGGTTGTAGCCTTCTGCAGGTAGAAGCCTGCGTACTGGTAAATGACTGCACCAGTACATTGTAAAGGAAGTTTCTTATTAATGAAAGATAGAAACAAATTGCAGCAGGTGGTTTTCACCCACATTGGGTTTCCACCTTATATCATGGTGTTCATGTGTGCTCTTTATGTGTGATGATCTGTTCTGTTTACTGCACCTGATTACTGTCAATATGGTTAATAATGTTCTGATGCATTTACTGAAGATAAGTTAACTGAACATAAGATTACTGCATGCACGCTGGTTGCCTTTATCACAGTCGCGTATATACGCGGATATCCTTAACCAAAGTCGCGTATATGAATCTGAGTATGAAAAAGAAAAAGATTTACTGACTTGATAATACTGATTCACCCCCCCTCTCAGTATTATTCCAACAATTAGACATATGCAAACTGATATTTATAAATTTGATCAGCCCATTCGTTGCAGTTCTGCATCTAGAGGTTGCTCTTTCAACTTTCATTAGCTGAGACTCCCATTCGGAAAATAGGATGTCCTTTTGTGATTCTTGTATTCTTGGCAGGTTGGCAGCCATTCCTTCTGTGGAATCTTTCCAGGACAGAAATTGGTCAACCTTTCATTTGCCTTTTCTAATTCAATTCTGGCGTCTATTTCCTTCTCAATCATTGATGCAGCAATATCGCATAAGGGGTTAGCCAATGGTATATTGTGGCAAAGACTATCCAAGTGTCGGGGCAAAGATTTGGTAATTTCCAAGGCTTCTGTTCTGAATTCGCTTACCTGTGGATAACCCTTGTACCTTTCTATCTGTTCTTTCATTTGTGCTATTTGATCTTCCTTTGCCTTCTTTTCTTGCTCACTTAACATCTGAAGCCTGCTCAATTCCTACGACAACTCCTGTTTTTTATGGAGAGTTTGCTCATCAATTCTCTATTTTTCTAGTTTCAACTGCTCTTTTAATCGCTCATTTTGTTGCCTTTGCTCTATTAACTGTTGTTCAAGCTGATTTATCTTTTGTTGTTGCTCTACTGATTTCACCTCAAGTTGGGTAATCGTCTGATCATTTTCCCTCATCATATGGCTAAACTTTGAAGCTTTATCCATTGTTGTCGTTGTGTAAGCTCCTGCATATTGAGATAGCTTTGTTAAATCCTTGGAGGGATTTACTTATGCTTTCCTTACCACGTTCACGATTTCTTCCTGAGGAGTTAAAAGAGGACTTTGATCAATTTTCCTCCTCTCCCTCTGTCTTTTAACTACAACCCTATGCTTTGAACTATAGAAGACATCGAGTGGTGGTATTTCTTCTGTTTGTAGTACAATCTCCTCAATAGGATTCTCAAGAATAATCTTTATGTCCTACTGAATTTTGGGTAGGCCGCTTGTTCCTTCAATTGGAATTGCGATAAATTCTGGATTTTGCACTGTAGGCACTTTTGGCGTAGTGAGCTCTTGGGATTTATTTGGGTTATTGATCATTGAGTCGAACTGCTCCCATTTCTTGATTAACTTAGGATCAATATTGATATTCATATCAAGGGGCCACTAGTTTCTTCCTATGTCTTCTCCCTTTCTAGGGTCTTTTCCTTTTCAGGAGTCTTTTCAATAATTTTCTCTTCATAGTGGCCTTGTGGTTGCACCATAGAGGTAGTATTTAACAAGTCCAGAGGTAGCGTTTCCAATCTCTGTGTCTTGAACTTGTAAAATTCCTCTAGTCTCTCCGCTCCCAATTTGATTTTTACCAATTGTTTGACTTGAGAAAATAATTCAGCTGAAGCAAACAAATAATCATAACTATCATTCTCATGTTCAAACTTGGTGATTTTGGCTTGATGGCAACAGATATAGGATCATACTACCTTTTTGGGACGACTGCTAACTTTAACAATTTTATTTTCCCAGCTTCCTTCTCTGCATGTTTGAAGTCATGTAGTGTGAAAGCACCACAGCGGAGGGGGAATGAAGGCCACATATGCTTTTTAAACTCCTTTAGGTTCCTTGACATCCCTTCTACTGTTATCTGATATGCTAACTCTCTAGTAAGTAACTTATCAGGGACGTATAAGGGAACGACATGTGAGTCAGTAGTGCCGCCAAAAACTCTGATGTAGGTGAACTTTTCTTCACCAAATCAGCTACCAATTGCAGTTAGGTTGACATAGGCTTCCTCAGACAACCTAGGAGCGGGTTTATTGAATATGTCATAATACACGAGGAGGATGAAACCATGACAAATTATATAAAGGTGATTTTTGTAATGGGCTTTCCACAATTACTTATGATAAATATGAATGGGGTTCGGGTCATGTGGAGTCCATTTCCACCCTAGAATGAGATATTCTGAATTGAAACAGATAGTGTCCATGATATAAGCACTCATATAAAACGGGGGTATTACCCGAGTAGTCACGAATCTGTTTTTCCTATAATCAAGTATTTGGTTGGCTATTTTATCAGTCAAAATGGTCGCCCAATCCATGATATAAGAATTAACTGCAGCCTCCATTAAAGGTACCATTTCTATAGAAAATTTGGCAGAATCATGGACTCCAAAGAGTCTGCACATCATTACACCAGCATAACAGTAAGGAGATGCCAATGAGTCTAAGGAGTACATACCCGATGATTCGTGGTGAGCTCCAGTATTGCAACAATAATGTTGCAACTCTTGGGGCTTTCTTCTTTACTTTTATCAACCCGGTAGTTCATAACAAACTTGGAAGCGACAGTGTTGTATGCACAAGTACTAGCTCTTACTATAGGTTGTTACTTGATCAGCTGGCGCAAGTTCGCTAGGAGCTTAAGCCAACTTCTATGAGTTCTCAGAAGAAGCTTTTACTGTGATGGAAGAAATCTAACTCTATAGAAGCTATTCCACTTAAAGAAAGAGAAGGAAAACTGAAATGAAATGCAAACACTAGCAAACCCTAATTGTGCAAGAAAAGAGATGGAAACTATTAAAATGAGTGCCATTACCTTCTGAAAAGGTAAATTGCATTTATTCAAGCTACTTCTGAAGAGAGATGGGAAGAAATCATCCTTTTGTACTTTTGAGTATTTTTATGTGGAATTATTATGCTTATGGTTTGACTGGTTGTGATTGTGCAGAGGTGTGGTGGCCAAGGAATATGGAATTGAATTTTGTAGATGGTGAGGAAGGTGTGGAGAGGTCCTAAGAAGTCCCTAGTACCCTTCTAGAGACTTCTATTGTGATCAGACTTCGAAAAATCACTCGCATGAACTTCTACAGGAGGTTGCAGGGGATCTACAGGAGGTTCTACAGGAGGATCTATAGGAGGAGGCCGAAAGTGGTTTTTTGGAGGTTTGCAGGTGGAAGAATGATTGGAAAAGGGAAATGAAGGCTAGATGAAGGTTTTGAGGGGTCTAGGACTCTGCCAATGAAGATCAGGAATGAAGGAGATGGTTGGATTTGTTCAAAAGGCAAGAAAACAACTTTATGAGAAAATGCATGAATTATTGTAGATTGGCGAAATATGGTGAAAGAGTGGGGAAAATTTTGAGAGATGAACTGGCACAAGATCTGTTATGGAGGAATGATAAGCTGGAATGTTCTATGAGAGAGCTGCACACTTATTTCTCAAAACTGACCAAAGCAAAAATCGAAAAACAGAGTTTTGTTTATTTTAACCTAATCCTAACCAAAAACCAGAAAAATGTTGAAAAAAACTTTATGAACAGAAAATTATGTGAGAAAGCCATGGTAAATGAACATGAAAGGATCTAAGCATGTGAATCCAACTAATATCAACTTCTCCAACTGGAAATATCACACTAGCAATTGCATGAAGGGCAAAAACTGTGTTTTTGGTGGCAACAGTAGTGCCTTGACCTCAAATCATGGTCCCATGGAGGAAGAAAGGAGATCAAGACTTGCTGATAGCCTTTCTGGATCTTTTCCTGTCACTTCAGCAAACTACTTAAGCAACTTGAAGCAAGAAAAACTATTCTAACCATAAAAAACAACCTAATTTAACAAAGCAAGATTTAACCTAAGCAATAGAAATTATCTTATGACTGCAAGAAAAAGCATATAAATACACAAAGGAGGTGCTGGGAACTTGGGTTGGGCCCTAACCCAAGAGCTTCAGCTCTCTAGGAAAGATCAGTGCTGGCTCAAAACTGGATTTATCTTCATTGATAAAAAAATAATAGCTGTTACATCATAAAACTGTCTTCAAAAAGAGCTCGAAAATGAGTTGAGTACAAGGCTGCACAATAGTGCGAAAATATACTATGAAATGGCTAACATCTGACTAACAAAACTGAGGCCCTAAGACTTCTTATTTATACAAATGGGGACTTCCAACAGTCCTCCTAAAACCAAGGAACTCAGCTTCTTAGAACTGAAGATAAACAACAGTCCTACTTGAGTTGCTCGGCTGCCCCTTGGAATCATCAATGTGGCCCTTTGTGCTTCAAGTTTTTTATGGAGAATTCAAGTTAAGGGTTCATAAATGAAGGGGACACCCTCCTACAAATTTTCTCCCTTGTTCTTCCTCGAATTTGGCTTCCAAATGGTCATTAAACCTTTGAATTTGTCTCAAAATTGACCAAAAATCTGCAAAAAGCACACATTAGAATTTTTGGCATAATGACTAACCCAATTCACTCTATTAGCATAAATATAGTAAAAAACATGCAATAAAATAATGAGAATGGTGGATTAAGTCAAAATAAGAGGCAAAATGAGCCCATATTATCACCCATTTCTTGGGCTCATCATCACCCCCTACTGAATGGGTTGCTCATCCTCTGAGCAACTAGTCTAACTCTTCATCCTTGATGGCTCTAATAGATTCCCTGACATCCCATGCCTTTGATGTGATATCTTCCTCTTTATCATGGAAACCTGCCTTCCTATCCACCTCTTCTCACTGTTTCTGTTCTTCCTCCTCTTTTACTCCTTCTTTTGTCTTCTCTGCCTCTATTAGCTTTTCTTCCTCAAACTCTGTTTTGGTTTCCTTCTCATCTTGTTTAGTTTCTGCCTTCTCTGCTTTAGTCTTTTTCTTCTCTAGTTTAGTCATTTCTTTTTTGTTTTAGTCTTTTTTCTTTTATGTTCTGGGCTTCCTCCTTTCTGCTCTGGTCTTTTTCTTCTCCGTTTCAGGTTCTTCCTTCTCATCTTCTATTTTGATTTCCTCCTCTGTTTCAAGTTCTTCTTTCTCTATTTTGGTCTTTTCCACTTTGTCTGTTTCCTCCTCATCTTCCCCTGCCATATTTCTAAAAATATCCCAGGCTATGAAGGTGTTCTTGGCAACTTGACCCAGTGGTTTTTCTTCTTTGCTCCAGGGGAGTCCAAGTGGAAGGCCTGTGATTCTGTTGATAAAATCTTGTGTAAGCTCTAGGGTCAGACCCATGAAACTAACTGTAGCATGTGTTTTCGAATGGGGTCTTAAGGACATTAAAAATTCCTTGGTCACCTCCTCATCATATCCATGAATTCTCTCAAAGAAAGACATCCAGTTTTCCCTGGTGAAGAGGGCCACCACTTCAGGGTGCTCATGCAATTTGTTGGAGTTCAAAGGCTCCTTTATCATAAAACTTCCTGGCATGGTGTTTATTGACTTCTTAAAATGCTCAGGTGAGGAAGAAGGCAAAAATTTTCAAAACCAGAAACAGAGGAATGGCTGATGTTTGTCTTTCTGAAACCAGAGAGGGAATTGCTCTTGTTTTTCTTTTTTCACAACATCAATTTGCAATTTTTCCCTCCCTTCAAACTGTTTTCAACCTAAATTTACTTCTTGGGCTTTTGGAGGAACTCAATATTTTAACAAAAAAGAGAATATATAAAACAATGTTTTTTTCTTCTCATAGAGTAAACAGACTTGCAAATTTGTTTCTTTCCTAGGCTTGATTTTCTATGGTTGCATCTCTTGTTTTATAAAAGAATACGAGGAAGAAAAAAACAGATTTTAAATGCAGAGAACAAATGGAGAATCTGTATTTTTTTTTTTTTTTCTTAAAAGAGGGAGATTTTTGAATGTAATTCCTCTTCTTTTTCAGCCCAGTACTTTGCTTCAAATCCCACCACCTTTTGTAGATATATCACATGCAGAGTGGGTTTCTGAGCCTACCTTTTTTCGAGTTTGAATTTGGCAAAAATTTCGACTTTTCCCTCTACAGAGCTGCTCTCTGGCCTTCTTGTAGAAAGGCTCCTGTAGACCTGTTTCTACTCCTGTAGATCCCGATAATTTCTTGTAGAATCCGATAAGTAGAAGGGTTCTGAAAATGGCAGAGAGCGACTATTTTGAGGCTCTGAAGGTAGTAGGTAGCTTGCTGCAGTCGAGAACACGACGATACAAATGAAAGTGAAGGTGGTGAGAGTGTTTCAAGGAGGAGTCTTTATGGTTGTTTATGGAGACTTTTGGTGATGAAGGGTGAGTTGGCCAAGTGTATGTTGGCCCCATTCAGATTGTTGCTCCCCACTGCAGTGCTATCAGGAAGCTTTGTGCTGCCTGCCCATAATCACTTCCATCAATTATGTTGGAGTTTAAACAGCCACCACTACCTGTTTTCAGTTTTCTTCCCGAGTTGGCTGAGCACACGTGCCGATTGTACCCACTAAGTGTTGTTTGAAATGGAAGAGGCGTTGTCTGAACTGGATGAGGGTGGCTAGTTAGCTGGCCACTGATCTCGTTTAATCACAGCCATCTCACTGTCGATGCAGTTTTTAAATTACATTCATGCAATAGAGGAACGGGTTTAATCACTTCCCTGTTAGTCGCTACCATGCTATTGCATTCTTCAGATTTTGGTGTTCTGTTCATGGATTACTGCTGCTGGCGCTCGTGGCTTTTGGATTGGTGGCTCGGCTTCCTTGTACATGTGATCTTCAATCAGGATCCTGCTCCTTACGCGTTCTACATATGTGGCTGCACCGATTCTGCTTTTGGAGCTTCATTTTTAAGGCTATCAGCTGCTATGCTTTGTTGTTGTCTGATGTGTGACTATTTTTCTTGTGCAAGCATCCTCCAGATGGATCTAAGCTACAGGAGTCTGCTTCAACCTTCAAATTTGCATGCTCATGTTGTTGATGCTAGATTTTAATGGGACAGTGACTTGTTTTGTTCATATCTCCCAAACGGTAGACTGGATTGACTTGAAATTTTCTGAGCATGTTTCCATCATCATTATGCACCTCCCACAGAAAAATTGTGGTCAATGGATGCATCGATTTCGATAAAAATTGAAAATAGCTGAAAATGATGGAGGCCGATTTCTTGGAAACCTTGCACTGGAATCAGCTGAAATTGCTTGGGCATGTTACTATCACCCATATGCATCTCCCCATGAAATAAGTTTTTAAATGGATACACAGATATGGAAAAAATGCAAAAATGGCTGAAGGAGATGGAGGTTGATTTCTTAGAAACCGTGCACTGGAATTGGCTGAAATTGCTTAGGAATGTTTCCATCATCCCTATACAACTCCCCATGAAACAATTTTTTAAATGTATGCATGGTTTTCAAGTTAGGGAAAAAACAAATTTCTGCTCTATGTATTTTTGTATCAGAGCATTCTGCAGTTTTTTTGGACAGTAAGAAAAATGAGCTTGGGGTGTGATGCAAGCTTGGAAATGATGGAAGAGAGGTTTGAAGATTGCAGGAGGATTTATAAACCCTTTATGAAGCTTCCCTATTCCCCAAACTTCTTTTAAAATCCATTTCTAGCTCTCTATAATTTCTACAGGAGTCTCCTGTAGAAAACACAGTTTTCAGAAAAGAAGCACAGTGAGGTGGAAAGAATGTCAAGAATGATGGAGAAGGGTGAGGGAAGGTAGGATAGGTGTTGTTATTGGGTTTAGAGCTTTCTTGGCACCTGCTGCTGCTTCTTGAAGTTCTCCTGCAAACTTATAATACAACTGGAAATTCATTTTTTCTTTTTTCTTTTTCTCCTTTTTTTGAAAACAACTAGGGCGCCTCAAGGAAGTTTTCACCCTAATTGCCTACCCTGGGTGCCTCCAAGGGAGGTTTTCACCCAGGGATCTTTTTCTCTTTTTATTTTATCTTCTTTCCAACTCATTGACTTCTTCATGGAGGTTTTCAATCAATGAGCCAATCTGCAGCGCCTTCGAGGAGGTTTTCACCTTAGATTTTCATTTTTCTCTTATTTTTCATTTTTTTTCTACCCTACCCTACTTGAAAAAAAAATCATTTTCAAGTATAAGAATACTTCCAATGGAGCTATGTGCACATCGAGATGATATAAAAAATGATGTGGAGGCTTGAAATGCATGCTTTGATAGGTATCCAAATTTCAGAGACCAAATGATTTGACTTTGAAGGGATCAAGCATAGTTGAGGGAGAGAGTGATGCTGCAACTTAGGGACTATCTGGAACCATATTTGAATATAATCGTGATGTCCTTGGTCCTTTTGCTGATCTGATCATTCTTCATGTCTTCTTCTATCATGACCTTCACATCTTCCTCTTTTTGCTAATTTTTCTCTTGAATACATAGAGGATTTGATGGTAACCCTGAGGGAGCTCTCTCGATCTCTGATTTTGATGTCTTCTCTTCATTAAGTGCAACCCATGTTTCTTTTATCTTTTCTTTTGCATCTTCTTCTGCTGGATGTGGTCCTTCAATGATATTAATATAATCTCTTTTTTGCAATACTCCTCCTCAGCTATGGTGAATATCATTGAGCTCAAGAGGAGTTGTTTGAAAGTGTTGTACCTCAAGTTTGAAATTGGGTTGAGCTATTCCAATGTTCAGGTTCGGTTGAGTAGGCATTTGGGGTTGCCTTGGTGGAGCAGGAGGCAATGGTTGCGGTTGATCAGGTGGTGGAGGCAAAAGAGCGGGAGGAGAGTTGTACTGGGTCCTCCACCCCTGATGAGGTGCATTCCACTGAGGTTGTGGCTGAGCATAAGAGTGAAACGAATGAGCAACTGCAAGAGCATGGTATTGAGATGGATATGACCAAGGAGGGGGTGTGGACCAGGAAGGATGAGCAAGGGGACCCCAATAATGCATGGAAGTGGCTTGATTAGGGTTGTAATAGGTCTGGGATGTCCCTTGCATTCCCTGGTGGTAAGGTCTGGGTCCATGCAGCCTCTTTTGGTTCATGAAATAGAGTGGTTCAGTGGCTCTTTTGGCCCTCTGATATGCAGCTTTAATTCCGGGCAAAGAAGAACACTGATTCGTAGGATGGTCTTCTTCACAGACTAAACACACTTCTATAGATTGCAATGCACATTCGTTTCTAGGATGCTTTCTAGTGCACCTGGGACAAAAGATGGCCAAAGCCCTCTCTGCTTCCTCTTGTTTTCTTTTGATATGCATGGCAAGAATCTGCCTCATCTCGCTCTCGAAATCTTCCAACCGATTCTCAAATTCACTTCTAAGAGATGAGTTGGAAGACAACGTACTGCTCCCAACATTTCTGGTTTCAGCCATTGGCTCCAGAGGAATGGGTTTCTTCTTCTTTTTCTCCTATAGGTTCTTCAAATATGTCTGGTTGTTACCTAAGGGTGTTTCTTGATTGCAGCCACCAAAGAAGAGAGAAGGTTAGCTGTGTGAAGCAGTGGGGGTGTTGAGCAAACATTTTTTTGAATTATCTCTACTCCTACAAGACATGAAAGGAAATATCTTTTTGGGTGATTTTTTATTTTTATTTTTATTTTTATTTGTTTTCTGCTTGTACCTATAAAACTGAAATGAATTGAACAAAAAATTGCAACTAACTGAAATGAACTTGCTGAAATGAAAGCAGGAAATGACTAATCTATGTTTGCTAAAATGGGAATTGCAGAATTGAAATGAAAGCAGGAAATTTCTAATCTACGCTTACTGAAATGGAAATTGTAGAATTGAAATGAAAGAAGGAAATGTCTAATCTACACTTGCTGAAATGGAAATTGCAGAATTGAAATGAAAGCATGAAATGTCTAATCTACGCTTGCTGAAATGAATTTGCAAAATTGAAATGAAAGCAGGAAATGTCTGATCTACGCTTGTTGAAATAAACTACTTAGCAGAATGTTGTAGTAGAAAATACAAGAAAAGCAGTAATCACAAAATAATCTGACGCTTCCCTGGCAATGGTGCCAAAAAGAGTGGGGAGCTCCAGTATTGCAGCAATAATGCTGCAACTCCTGGCGCTTCCTTCTTTACTTTTATCAACCCGGTAGTTCGTAACAAACTTGGAAGTGACGGTCCTGTATGCACAAGTACTAGCTCTTACTGCATGGTGTCACTTGATTAGCTGGCGCAAGTTCGCTAGGAGCTTAAGCCAACTTCTATGAGTTCTAAGAAGAATATTTTACTGTGATGGAAGAAAGCTAACTCTATAGAGGCTATTCTACTTGCAGAAAGAGAAGGAAAACTGAAATGAAACACAAACCCTAGCAAACCCTAGTTGTGCAAGAAAAGAGATGGAAACTACTGAAATGGGTGCCATTAACTTCTGAAAAGGTAAATTGCATTTATTCAAGCTACTTTTGAAGATAAATGGGAATAAATCATCTTTTTGTACTTTTGAGTATTTTTATGTGGAATTATTATGCTTATGGTTTGACTGGTTGTCACTGTGCAGAGGTGTGGTGGCCAAGGAAGATGGAGTTGACTTTTGCAGATGGTGAGGAAGGTGTGGAGAGGTCCTAAGAAGTCCCTAGTACCCTTCTGAAGACTTCCATTGCAATCAGGCTTCGAAAAATCACTCGCATGAACTTCTATAGGAGGCTGCAGGGGATCTACAGGAGGATCTACAGGAGGAGGTTGAAAGTGGTTTTTTGGATGTTTGCAGGTGGAAGAATGATGGGAAAAGGGAAATTAAGGCTGGTTGAAGGTGTTGAGGGGTCTAAGACTCTGTCAATGAAGATCATGAATGAAAAAGATGGTGGGATTTGTTCAAAAGGCAAGAAAGCAACTTTATGAGAAAATGTAGGAATTAGGGCAAATTGGCGAAATATGGAGAAAGAGTGGGGAAAATTTGAGAAATGAACTAGTATAGGCTATGTTATGGAGGAATGATAAGCTGGAATGTTCTACGAGAGAGTTGCGCACTTACTTCTCAAAACTGACCAAAGCAAAAACCGAAAAACAAAGTTTTGTCTATTTTAACTTAATCTTGGCCTAAAACCAGAAAAATGTTGAACAAAACTTTATGAACAGAAAATTATGTGAGAAAGCCATGGTAAATGAACATGAAAGGATATAAGCATGTGAATCCAACTAATATCAACTTCTCCAACTTGAAATATCACACTAGTAATTGCATGAAGGGCAAAAACTGTGTTTTTGGTGGCAGCAGTAGTGCCTTGACCTCAAATCATGGTCCCAAGGAGGGAGAAAGGAGATCATGACCTGCTGGTAGCCTTTCTGGATATTTTCCTGTTACTGCAACAAACTACTTAAGTAACTTGAAGTAATAACAACTATTCTAACCATCAAAAGCAACCTAATTTAACAAAGCAAGATTTAACCTAAGCAACAGAAATTATCTTATGATTGCAAGCAAAAGCATATAAATATACAAAGGAGGTGATGGGCATTTGGGTTGGGCCCTAGCCCAAGAGCTTCAACCCTCTAGGAAAGATCAGTGCTGGTTCAAAACTGGATTCATCTTCACTGATTAAAAAATAATTACAGTTACATCACAAAACTGTTTTCAAAAAGAGCTCGAAAATGAGCTGAGTACAAGGTTGCACAATAGTGCGAAAATATAATATGAAATGGCTAACATCTGACTAACAAAACTGAGGCCCTAAGCCTTCTTATTTATACAAATGGGGACTTCCAACAGTCCTCCTAAAATCAAGGAACTCAACTTCTTAGAACTGAAGATAAACAACAGTCCTACTTGACTTGCTTAGCTGCCCCTTGGAATCATTAATGTGGCCCTTCGTGCTCTGAGTTTCTGATGGAGAATTCGACGTAGGGGTTCATAAATGAAGGGGACACCCTCCTACAAATTTTCTCCCTTGTTCTTCCTCGAATTTGGCTGCCAAATGCTCATTAAACCTTTGATTTTGTCTCAAAATTGACCAAAAATCTGCATAAACCACACATTAGACTTTTTCGCATAATGACTAACCCAATTCACTCTATTAGCATAAATATAATAAAAAACATACAATAAACTAATGAGAATGGTGGATTAATTCGAAATAATAGGCAAAATGAGCCCATATAATCACTCATTTCTGGGGCTCATCAATTCGTGCTTGTGTTTGGTCAGAAAATGCTTCCACTGTCTGATAGGGTCCGATTCGATGGAGTTTTCTTTGGGGAAAGCCTCCAAAAATTCTTTGTTATTTCGCTTATGCGGTTTAGGCAAATGGTACATTCTTTTGATATATTCTGCTCTGAACGACCCAAACATTCTTCCATCAACCGTAAAGAAAGTTTTGTTTGTGATATTTATGCTTTCAATAACCCATTTGACCAAATCATTATAGGGTAAAACTTTGGTGCAGGCTGTTATTCTATGAATATAGGAGCTGGCCAAATCCTTAAGAGTATTCTTTGACTTATCCATGGAATCTGTTGCCACTTCTTCTATTTCTTCCAGATTCTCGACTTCCAATAAAATGTAAATACTTTCCCATGAAGCCTTACCTAGACCGAGGCAGGTAGTATCAGATATCAGGACCTTCTTCACTGGTTCCTCTTTGGGTACGACGGGGGCCTTTGGTTTCTTTGACTTCTTCATCATTTTTGTTGGATTCATCAACTCAGACTTGCTCTGTAAAAGAAACAAAAGAATGTAATAGAGAAAAACCCATTCAAAGCCAATGCAGAATAAAATATTAATGGTAATTCAAGCGTGATAAGAAATACAAACTCAAATATTACCATGGATGAAATCCTCGAAGGATTCAACCTTAATTGCTCTATTAATGACTTTCTTAACTACTGATTGTGATACTTAAATTTCATAATGATATGTCGCATCGCACATATTAGCATCAGTCCTTTAAAGTGGATCTCTTGACTTTCCCGATCAGCGATTAGTGAAAATCGCATATCACAGATTGGGAGGCACAAAGGTTTCGCTTTAGCTGCTTCCATACATAACTCTGATTGCGATAAAATGATTTATCCTGGGGATGCGGGATAATCAATAAATCCTTTGCTTTTTGTTTATAATTGATTTAAGGTTAAAAACCCGCCAACATTCATTTAACAACTTTTTTTATCGAAAAGTGCGCTTTCTAATGAAATAGCATCGGTGATTGCCAATAGATAGTTATGTGTCTCATGCCTTCAGCGATGGCCGATTGCGATCAGATTATCGCATCGGGAGATTTGAATGGACCCTTGGAATTTTTCTTTGATACTTTGCAATTTGCGCTTCCCGATAGCATTATCGCATCAGAGATATGCCAATGAGAACCTTTTAAGTCTATCCTTTAAAATAAAGGATGTGACATATTATTTTACATTTGTTTTACAAAAAGGTCTTGGTTGATATTTATATCAGATCGAACCTTTTCATAAGGACTTTTATGTGTTATGTGGTTAAATCAAAGGTTGTGATTATTACTGAATTATTGATTTTAACTAAGTCTTAAAAAGGGGACCCATTTCTTATTAAAGTTTTGGATAAAAATTTTGAAATGGGGGGGTTGTTGTATAACACAAAAATTGATGATTCACTAGGAGAAACAGTTATCTCTGAGAAAGTAATGCAATATATATAACTTTCTTAATTTGGAAACCATTGAGGATAAAGAAAACAAATCTAAGAATAGTTGGATAAAAAATAACTCTGAATATAATGAGAAAATATTTTTGTAATTCCTTTTTTAATCTTAAAAATAAAAACATTTTGGGCTTATTCAAGCTTTGATTAGTTGATATAGATAAAATAGGGGGCTTTTCCAACTTAGCTTTATAATGTTGATTTTCTTGTCACAAGTAGTGTCTCTATTGCCAGCAGACGTTTATAGTCTCAACAGGGTTACCTTTTAACCATTTAACCATTCATTGTCCCATCCATCTAAGAGTATAACTTTTGAGAGATAATTCAAAAAGATATGTTTACACATATTTTTTCCTTTTTGTATTTTCTATTCTTTTTATTTCTTTAAAAGATAAAAAACCATTGTTCTGGTTTGGTGGCCAACTGTTGACAATGCCATTCACTGGTTGTAATTGAATTGAACAAGTTGGCTCACGATGAAACCCCTTGTCTTATGATTATAATCCGTTACCCTATTTTGATATGTCGTATTGGTAATGTCAGTTTAATTAGTTCCCTATGATCATGGTAAGCAGGCTCATGATGAGACCTCTTATCTTTTATATCAAACATATTTTAGAATTACACTCTGAAAAATCACAAACTTAATGGATGGGGTGAATGACTTTCTCCTTAAGAGTCTATGGATGACAATTTAAGAGTTGTAGATGCTAAGTTTGGAAAAATATTTGCTTTTTTACAAATAACCTCTCTTGGCTCTTTAAAACTTGAAATGTTTTACAGTATTTTCAAGGCTTGTAAAGGTTTTGCAAATTTAAAAAAGTTTATAGAGTTTTCTTTTTATCTAACCTTCTAGCACTGTAGTCTTTTCTTTAAAGGTTTCCATCTATCGAAACTAAGTATTTACAATATTTCCTTAAATATTTTTCAAATAGTAAAAGGTCAATGGAAGACTATTTACAACCTTATTTCCTAAAAATAAAAATTTGAACAAACAAAACTAAATAATGAATATTTATAAGTAAGAAGGGATTACCTTCTTAAGTAAAAAAAATTTCAAAGATAAGCCCATTGACAGCAAGAGAATTTCTCTTTCCTGATAGATCTTGCAATATGAATGTTGAAGAGCCTATCTTCTCAATGATTTGAAACGGTCCAAGCCACATCTTTCGAAATTTAGTATGTTTGCCTTTGTTTTCGTGTGTTTTGTCCCATTTCAAAACAAGATCACCAATTTGTAAAAAATTTGGGCCAGTAGAATTTGTATCAAAAAATGATTTAATAATCTGTTGATGTTTGCATGTGTAATTCTGGCTTTTTCCCTTTCCTCTTCTACTTTAAGGATTTGATCATATCTTAATTGAATAGAAGATGAGGGATTTTCTTCAATAAATTGTACTAGGGCTAGATATGAGAGTGCTAAGTTTGTTGGTATCACATCTTCTTTCCCATACATTAAGTTGAATGGAGAAATACCTATGGAGGCCTTCTATGTTATGTGGTTTGCCCATAATGCAAATATCAAAGACTTGTGCCAATTATTTTGGTTTTGGTCAACAGTTCTCTTAATAATCTTGATAAGATTTTTGTCGGTTGATTCCGCTAAACTATTACTCTGAGGATAATAGTTTGCAGAATATATCAATTTAAATCCTCTCTTAATAGAAAATGCAAGTATGGTATTCCCAAAAAAATAATAAGTATTATAAAAAATGAGAGCATTAGGTACGTCAAACCTCGTAATGATGAATTGATTGATGAATTCAATGATTGCATCAGAGTTGGCTACCTTCAAAGGAATTGCTTCTACTCACTTTGTGAAGTAATCCGTGGTTGTAAGGATATATTTGTGCTATTTGAAGGAATCAGGAACAATCTCTCCTATGATATCCAGTCCCCATTGTTCAAATGGTTGTTCAATGTTGACTGGTTGCAAAGGAAAGGATGGTTTCCTTTGCCTTCTACTTAGTTTGACATGTTCTGCATTTCCTTGCATGCTTGGGCATTTTTCAATCTTGTGTTCTCTTGTGAGCTGTTGTATCACCTCCAAAATGTTCACCTGTTGGACCATCATGTAATTCCTACAACACCTTTTGTGCTTCAGTTTTTTCAAGACATCTTAACAAAACCGAATCATAATTCCTTATAAATAACACATCATCAATGATTTCGAAGTGTTTTGCTTTCAATCTCAAGTCACGTTTTTTTTTTTTGTAAGAGAGATTAGGAGGAGCATATCCATTTTTTAAATAAAACACCAAATCTTCATATTGAGATTAAGAATTCATGATACTTATCTCATTTATTTTCTGAGCATTGCTTGAATCTTCATGTTCCGGAATTTTAGAAGCTCCTGCTAATAACCTGTAAAAACCTTAACCTCTTACAATTTTCGTTGGTTTGATATCTAAATCATATTCTTGTAATGTTGTAACCCAGTTGGCCCTCTTCGAGCTCCTACCTCCCTTTGGATTAGCAATTGTTTCACTACAGAGAATGAGACTATTACTTTTGTATGAATTTTTAGGAGGAATGGCCTAAAATGTTTAATAGATTTGAACATGGCGAAAGCTTGCTTTTCTACTTCGGAGTAATTAAGTTCAGCGCCTTGTAGACTAGAACTGAAAAAGGATATGGGTGCTTCAACTTGCGGATCATTGATTTGTGTCAACACAGTTGCATAAGAAGTTTCAGATGTTAAAGTATACAAAATAAAATGATTAGAAAAATTGGGAGTGTTCATGCAAGAGCATTAATGATTGTTTGTTTGATTAAATCAAAATATTCCTTTTTGTTATGCCCCTATTTGAACACTAAATTTTTCTTAATCATGTTCGGTAAAGGTAAAACAATTTGTGAAAAATGAGGAACAAATCTTTTTACAAAATTTATTTTACCAAAAAATGATTGCATTGATTTTTTATTGTGTGGCAGAGGAATATTAGAAATCTCCTTGATTCTTTCTGGATCAATATAAATGACATCTTTAGATACGATAAACCCTAAAAGTTTCCCTTGATCAAGAGCGAAGAATGATTTCTTGGTATTTAATGAAATACCATACCTTTGACAGCGTTCAAAGATTTGTTTCAAATCATCTAAATGATTCAATCTTTTCTTGGAGAACATAGTTATGTCATCTAAGTAGACAACAACTGACCTATTAATCAAACCCTAGAATGCTATATCCATTGCTCTTTGGAATGTAGCTCCAGCGTTAATTAATCTGAAAGGCATTTTTTGGTAGGCGTATGTTCCCCACTTGGTTTTGAAGGTAGTCTTTAGTCTGTCATCTAGATGCACCAATATTTGGTTATATCCAGAAAATACATTAATTTGGAACAAGCAATTGAATGAAGAGTCTATTCCATTGTTGGCAGTGGGAAATTATCCTTTTGGCTTGTCTTATTAAGATTTCTGAAATCAATGCAAATCCTAATATCACCGTTTTTCTTCCTAACAGGTACTAAGTTAGAAACCCACTTTGAATGTCTAACTGGGAAAATTATTTTAGCCTTCAAGAGTTATTCAACTCTGCTTTGATCTGACTCTCCAGATTCGGATGAATTTTCCTTAATTTTTGCTGCATAGGTTTCTCCTCGGAAATCATTGGAATTGTGTGTTGTATGATAGAAGTATCATACGTTTTTAGATCATCATAATTCCAAGCGAAAACATTTTTATATTTATTCAACAATCTGATAAAGACAAATATTTCTTCTGAGGTGAGCCTTAGTCCCAGATTAATATTTTGTGGGATGGCCTCAGTGCCAAGATTTATTAATTCAAACCTCAGAGTAGAACTTTGAAGTTTTGAATTAGTAACTTGTTTAAACCTATCCTTGATATCATAAAGATCTTCAAGTTTGACCACTGATTTAGGTATGAAATTCTCC
>APFE031758157.1:23013-73562 GCA_000404065.3 Pinus taeda | reverse complement strand
ATATTGAAGCCTATCATACCATTCTAGTATCTCAAAACTCCTTATATAGTTGTTGCTTTCCTTATAGGTCGAGAAGCATTGCCCCCCCATGCATTGTGCTTTCGGTGTTGCACCTGTTTCTTAATTCTTCCACTATGACCAAGCAAACACTAGCTATTGTTTTCAGATTTTTGTCATTTGAGCTTGACATGAAGAGTTTTCATTCTGAATTGTGATAAAACCTTAATATAAACTTCGTTTCATTGCTTCTACTTCATTCTCTATGCTTAATTGATATATACCAAGTTGCATTCAAGAAACTTTGGAATTCATCTTTAGTTTGAAAATCAGGATAACCCGAGATAGTAAAAATCACAAGGGAGGTGATATTGTGATATTTGAACATCAAGACCTCACTTTGATATACTCAGATGCATCGATCATTGTTTCCTTTGAAAGATTTCGTGGCATTACGTTTTATGAGATGATCCATCGGTATAATGTACAACTCACCAAGGAATTTTCCTTGAGCTTAAGTGGATTATATGTTAGGGTCGGAGGGCTCACTTTTTCAGTGTCAGATGTCTCTATCTTAGCTGCAACATAGATTCCTCTTTAGGGAGAGTAGTGGTTCAAGTGCATGCCTCTTGAAATAGCTGACTATAAATATATATTGAAACCAAAGTATAAAAACTAGGGGTATGGAGCCAATGTGCCTAGAGAATACTTGTTTGAGCCCTACTTCAATCTTTTCAAGGCAATCCAAAGGTATCTTACGTGTGAGGGAAGGTTTGGAAGGATCTATCAATACCATTTCAATATTTTGATGCATTTCACATAGAAGATCCCTTTAAATCTTCTCTTATATTTGTTTATAAGTCTTAGCAAGACGACAGAAAAAGTACAAGGAAAAAAAATCCAAGTGGAACCTAGTATTTTCCACTTCTCTCTGACTAAATTGTTGGCTTTGGAGGAACTAAATAGGAGAAATAAATCATGGCAATCATTTATAGGTTCTTGAAAGTTGGAAATTGACTTACCAACTAGTTCTGTGAGTAGGAAGGATACACCATCATCAATAGAAAAATATTTAAAATCACTAGTTGAAAGTTTAGCCAAAAGGACCTCAGTTTCAGTTCATTGATCGGAAAGAAGAAAGGTAAAATGTTTCATTTTTCTCCTGAGGTAGTGGAGGTAGTCAAAAGGCCCCTCACTAGATCTAGTGCAAATAAACTTCTCTTGGAAAAAAAACTTGAGTAGCCATCTGAAACTTTAGAGGCTATACCAGAAGACATTGTTGCAAGTGATAAATATAAGTAGATTTTGGAATTGCAAGAATAGTTAAAGAAAGCACACTTCGTCATTTCCCAATTGCAACATGATAACATGGAATTGAAGAAGGTTTCTCTAGAAAGGAAAAATAAGGCTAATTTAGAAGGAAAAGTGACAAAAGTTGAACAATCTTCCACTAAATGTAAATGCAAGGGGAAATTATCAACAACAAACATTCAAAGGTTAGAAGCTTCATCAACAAAGGTTCCAGCCACTAGGTTCTATGCAAGAAAATCACAATTATAGGAGGAAATGTCAACACAGAAGGAGGATAAGGTTGACATAGATGAGGGGAAACATAATTTTAGTAGGTTAAGGTTGTAGTTGAAGAAAGTACACAATGAAATTGTTGAACTTATAGAGCAAGATGAAAGGGCTAGGAAATTTTTTTTGATCGTTTGAACATGTATGAGCTAGCAATGGAAAATGCCAAGTATATGCCAAAGAAGTATCTTCCATTACATAGGTAACTGAAAAACATATGTAGGTAGAACCTTATCATGAGGAAGGAATTGAGGATTTCCAAGCAACAGTTGAAGGAGATGCAAGAGAATGACAATGGTAGGCTAGATTTATTGGCTAAAGTAACAAAAGTTTGAATGCTGGAATAGGTAAATCAAAGCAATTTTTTCCCTTTTGGTTTTTGTCCAAGAATGATGGTTTCATGAGGTCGTATAAGGGGTTCATGTATTTTTGGAATATTTCCTCAGATTACAATCAACTAGACTCAGGAAAGCATGAAACCTTGTTAAAATAGTAGCTCAAACAATAGTTCTCTATTTTGGCCAATCATTATGGCTAGGGTTTTGATGGAAGTAAAGAATTTTGTCATCTTTTTGGTGAATGGATTTCTAGAAAGGGGTATTAGAAATGCAAAAATCATCAATAGGTTGTACATATTGTTCATATACACTAGGAGGTTCTGTAGTGTATGTATTACGCTTCCACGCAGTCATCGTTTTGACCGAGAATTTTATGTCTAAAAGCTATGTAATTTATTTTTATGATCTTGGTCAATATTAAGAGGCATCTAAGGACCTTCTATCTTTACTTAGGCTTTGAATTTAATGTAAATTTTTTTTAGAAAGCCTTCGTCAAACAGTTCCTAGTTTTCAGAAGAAAAAAAAGTTCGATATGTACTGCATTAGGTAGAAAGAAAAATCCTATTGGGGAATTTAGTTCCTAGAGGCGGGAACTTACTTTTTATTATCTATCCATGTTGTAATATTAATTAAGAAAAATTTTGTTCATATATTAGAACAAGATACATTGTGTACTACGTTTTTCGGATATATTTTTTAGTGCATGAGAAGAAAAAGGTGTTCTTTTACAGGGATTCCTCTATCACTTTCTATGGATATGTTCTCCATTGTTTTCAGAGTTATATTATGTTAAAATCAATCTTTGAATGTGTTTATTATTATTTATATAAAAAATAAAATTATCTCAAAATTTGCTTAATAGGTTCTCTGATATAGTTTGCTAAAGATTTCCTACATTTCCGCTATAGGAATATCCCTCCTTCTCTTCATCCTATCACTAAAAAGAATCAACTTATATGATCGTAGTTCTTAATGGATCAGTCTTCTTCCCTATGAGAAAAACTTTAAAATCTATATCCCTCTGAGCACCATACATAGTGTAAAATCTAAGTCACTGAAGTTTAAATAGAGATATTCCTCTGTAAAGTTGAAAGGGCTAGATTCCAATCTTCCAAGTGGTTTACAGTTACCTTTGTGAATGTCTCCTTGGCCTAGAGCAATTACAAAGAGATAACATAATGGCATTCTTGTCGGGCAGAGAAAGTTGAAAAATTCCCTAGAAAAATCCACAATGAGATATAAATATTGTTCCCAGGGGTGACAGTGAACTATAGACTGATAGTTTGAATAGTTTCCCAACTCTTAGTGATTTTAGAATCAATTTTAATCAGTTCCTATAGGAAATAAGGCTTCAAGAAGAGTACACACTAGGCATCATCCAAACCCTAATCCACCTAAGGTTTTGAGCGGTCTAGATAAGTTGTTTAAAAAAAAAAGTTTGCAAAAGAAATGGATACCAGTGTGATAAAATGATCTTTTTCTCTACCTAAAAATTTTGAATCAATGGACCACACTCAATTTGATTTGAAGTTTGAACAAATATTATTCAGATCTAAATCAGAAAACAATTTTATAGAAACCTTTTTTTATCAATCACAGTTGCATCCCTCTATTCCTATTCAAGAATAAGGTGTGTTAGAAGTATATAAGTATATTTGGAAAAAATTTCATAAGTTAGAACAACTTTTCAATCAGCTACAAGAAGTTGTTAATAAGTCCTCCACATTAGAATATTTTGTCCCAATTCTTTTTGCCCCAACATTTTCTGCTCCATTGAACATCTCTTTGAGTTCTTTTCTTTCTTTTTCAATTGTTCTTACCCCTATTGTCTTATTAGTTTCTCAAACATCAATCTGCTTTCATTCCTCATGTACATTCAAGACCCCAAAAATCAGTGCAAGTCATATATTCATGGATTCCCTTTATTCTCCATTGAATCTACAAATCCCGCTGCATTATTTCCCACAAAAATATGGCCTGAGATTGCCTCAGTTCGATGGTACATGCATTATTACATCTTAGAAACACCTTGATAAGTTGAAGGATTTGATAGAACTAGAAGAGGTGGACCATGAGAATGCTAAGTTGAGGAGTTTTGTGCAGAGTTTTTCAGAAGAGGTTAAGAAATGGTTCAGCAGTTTACCATTTGCTAGTATTTCCAATTCCCAATAATTTGAGCAAAGCTTCCTTGCCACATGGGAAGCCATGAGTAACCCTCTGTAGATTTTGGCTGAGTATGACATTTTGAAAAGAGCTCCAGGAGAATCGGTGTAGGATTTTTTAGTAAGATTTAATAAAGTATATGATTGAATACTAACTAAAATAAAACCCCCTCCATGTTTTTCCTTACTTCATTAACTACATGGTTTCATTGTCGAGATTTTTTATCAGCTTATAGAAAGCAACCCAACCACTTTAAAGGACACACAGAGAAATAATGTTGCAATAGAATCGAATTTGTTGAATAAAGAGGTCAAAATGAAAGCTCAAAAAAGAGAAGTTAAACATGTAGCTTCATCTTCATTAGAAAACAAGTTGGATGTCATGGTGAAAATAGTGGAAAAGTTCATGGAGAGATTTACCTTAGAGAAAAATGTTGTTGGTAGACATCAACATGCCCCTCCTCCAGTAAGAAATCCAAATTTTCAGAGGCCTCAAGTAAAAATTAAGAAAAGAGAACAGAGAAATCAAGAAGAGCAACAAAAAATCATATGTCCCTTCCAATATAATTTTCCAGAAGAGGAAGAGACAATAGAAGATCAGGACCAAATTCATTTTTTTGGTGAAGAAGAGGATAGTGTCTTTTTGAGGAAACAAGAACAAGATCTATTTTTTCAGCCACAAGAAGATATCATGCATATGGTAACAAAATATTATAAATAGGGTTACTAAAATGCAATCATGAAGGTGTAGAGATAGTATAATTTGAGAAACAAAAAAGTTCCAGTAAATCCTCCAAATAAAGGCCAAGTTGATGCACCTACTTGTAGTGACAAGAAAGTTGATCCTCCAAAAGAAATTCTTGAAAAGAGAGACACAACTATCAAAGAGGTAGATAAATGCCAATCACCTTTCAGTTTAGAAAATGAGAGATATGTAAAATTAAATTATATTTCACTTAATGAACTGATCAAGGATGATACATACAAAGGTCAAATTATTAAAGCACTAAAGGTAGGATATGTTTCAAACATTGTTAACTTGAATGATGATCATCTTGAACTTCTATTTGGTCCAAAAGTTGATGGAGATTCTAAAGATGGAGATGTCCCACATTTCTGTGTCATCTTGAATGTGCATGATCTGATTCGGCACAATTCAATGTTAGACTCAAGTGCACCACATAAGTTAATGTAAAAGGTGATTATGGATAAGCTTGGACTAGACATCACAAGGCTTTATAAAGATCTCTTTAATTTTGATTCAAGTAAAGTGAAATGTTTTGGTTTGATCAAGGATTTGGTGGTCTCTCTCACCTAAATCCCAGCAAAGAGATTAGTGATGGACATAGTTGTTGATGATATTCCTCAAAAATTTGTCTTTCTTTTATCAAGGTCCTCCTCTGCAAAGTTGAAAGGTACTCTTCAAATGGACATGTCCTATGCCACACTTATTGTTTTTGGAAAACCAAGGAGATTGTATAGATTTACTATGATGAATTACATGGTAAGTGGAAAATAAATGCCTAATAACCATCATATTTACATTCTGATATGGACTGTTTCATATTATATAATGATTTATGTTTGGAGGAAGACAATGAAAATAGGGACAACATATCAGAGGTAAATGACATTAAATTGCAAGGAACATAATCAAAACATAATGAACAAGAAGAGGAATTTGGACGATAGATTTTGATGGAGAAATTAGTTGAGAGGGGGATGGAGCTAGTGTGTGGTTAATGAACCCAAAGGTGTACAAGTCAAGGTTATGGTCATACAAATTAGCCTTTCACTATACAAAAAATGTGACTCAGTATGAAGTGTTGATTTTGGGATTACATAATTTGAAATATTTGGGAGGTAAGAGGATTGTAGTTCATGGAGATTTGGATCCTGCTATCAATCAAATTAAATGTGTATATCAAAATAAAGACCCTAGGATGAGGGCCTATAGGAATGTTGTCCTCAAATGCTGCAATTATTTTTAGAATATGATTTATGTGTCATTCCTAGAGAGCAGAACATGATAGCTTATGAATTGGTAACATCAACTAATTTGTTTAAGATTCCCATCTATCCCAATAGGAACTATGAAATAGAAGTTAAACATAGTCTAGCAGTCCCTAATAATGTGAAATATTGGAAAATTTTTAAAGATGACAAGAAACTTGAAATTTTTTACAAATGACTCAGGGATTTTCTAATTTACGTATAGATGAAGATTTTTTCTTTTATTGAGGATGAATAACAGGTCCTTAGTTCAGATTTTGATGATTTTTAGAATTAAATGATAGATATGAATGTTATAGAATTTAAGAACAATATAATTCCGAGAGGGTTAGTTCCAATTAAAAATTTATTTGACTAGAATGATGCAGTGAAGAATCCGAAGGTAGTTCCCACTAAAACTGAATTAGGAGACTGCAACATAGCGACAAAACAACAACCTAATATTGCCAAGATTTTAAGGTCCTTAACTTTTGAAGACATAAATAAATACCTTGATCTCATAAAAGAATATTTATATGTTTTTTCATGGGGATATGAGGACCTCAAAGTATATGATAAGAGCATCATTCAACATATAATCCCAATCAAGCGGAATCAAAAGCCTTTGAAACAAAAGTTGAGTAGAACAAACTCATTGTTAATACCTCTTATTGAAAAGGAAGTGAGAAAACATATCTTGGTGCATCCTGATGACCAAGAAGTGACAACTTTCATCACTCCATGGGGTACCTTCATGTATCCTAAAATTCCCTTTGGACTGATGAATGCATGGGCCAACTAGCTAGTCCTAATTATACTAAAGATTTCATTATTTTCTCTTTCCCATTCGATCACACAATTACAATAGTCCTTAGGTAGAAAAATAAATAAGGATTGAGAAACCCATAGCTTTATTTAGTAGAGGTTTGATAGATTCTTCCCCTAAATACAATATTATGGAGAAGCAGGCATATGCATTGGTTAAAACTTTACAATGTTTTAGAGATTATGTGCTTCATTCGCATGTGATTTCCTATGTTCTAAATGTTGTTGTGAAGGACATTGTAACCCTAATCGATCTTGAAGGTAGAAGAGGAAGATGCATAGCATCCATTCTCGAGTACGATATGGAGATTAAGCCTACTAAGCTGATAAAGGGTCAAGGATTGGCTATGTTGATGGAAAATTCAAATCTGAGTGTATTGGACCTAAAACTCATAGCTGGTTTATTTGATGAAAGAAATTAGTGCCTTCTCAACATGTATCTTAAAGGTTTCTTTCCTATCTATGGTATACTTACATAATTTATGCTCTACAACATTTACAAGATTATCCATGGTTGACAAAAACAAAGGAAAGACTTATGAAATTGAAGGCTGTAAAATTTTGCATTTTGAATCAATTTTTGTATTGGAAAGATTCTGGAGGTGTGTTGTTAAATTATTTGTTGGAGGATGAGGCGCATAAGGTTATGGAAGATTTTTGCAAAGGATATTGTGGAGGCCACCATATTTGGAAAGCCACAACAAACAAAATTTTGTGAGATGGTTTTTGCTAGCCAACATTATTTTCTGATGTTTATAAAAGGGTATCAAGTTTTCATGAATGCCAGATCTTTGAAGGAAAGAGGAAGATTTTACCCTTACCATTGAAACCAATTTAAGTTGAATCACATTTCTAGTAGTGTGGCTTGGCTTTCATTGGAGAAACTCATCCATCATCTTCATCCCAACACAAATGGATCTTAACAACCACAGTTTATTTTGCAAAGTGAATAGAAATAATGCCAACTAGACATGCAACATATACAGTCATCATAGAGTTTCTGTAAGGTAGTATTCTCTTGATATTTGGATGTCCTCGTAGAATAATCATAGATAATGCAGGTTCTTTAAAGTCTATGAAAATGGTTGAATTTTGTCACAAAAATCATACTGTAATTAGTCACTGTACTGCATATTATCGACAAGGTAATGGTTTAGCTGAGCCTTCTAATAAGAGCCTCATGAATACCATTAAGAAATTGCTGCAATAAAATAAGACAGCATGGCACAAGAAGTTGATTTATGCATTGTGAACTAATTGGGTAAATACTAAGAAGTCAATTGGTATGTCACCTTTCCAACGAGTGTATGGAACATATGTGGTCTTCCATTCTTCCTTGAGAATTCTAGTAATGAAATTCTTACAAGAAGTGGATGAAAAACTAAAATACATGTAGAGGATGATAAACAAGATGATTCAATTGCAACAAACTAGAGAGGAAGTGTATAAAATTACTGAAACAATTCATGACAAAATTAAGAAGATTTTTTATCAAAGGATAAAGGTTGAGGATTTTCAAGATGATGACTTGGGTTTGAAGTGGGATGGTAGAAATCAAGACAAAGATAAACACGGAAAAATTGAAAACCTTTGGAAGGGACCTTTTAAGGTTCCAACATTCCATGGAAGTAATGCTTACTTGTTGCATAATTTGACAAGAGAGTTTCTTGTTGGAGGGCTTGTAAATGGAAGGTTCCACAATTATGATTTTACATGAAATTAGTTGATTTTGATCATTTCATTGTATATATCCATCTAATGTTTGGTACTATAGGTGTGGGAAGCCTTCATCAGAACTTGAAGCCCGAAGAGAAGGCCCTAATACTTTGATGGTGTTAGAAAATTATATATTACAGAGCAATGGAACACATAAAACATATTGCAGAAATATAAATACATAAAAGAAATAAAACATGAGAGACATAAATATATGTGGTTCACCCAATTTGGGCTACGTCCTCGGAGAAATAGCCAGTCCTTCCTTTTATATTATCTAGTAAACTGAAGAGATACAAACTACAACAGATCCATTGTAATTCCCTCTTCTCTCTCACACAATATCCTCTCTCTTTCTCACTCAGAGTACAGATCTACATAGACGCAATACAATTCCCTGATATACATCGAGGGGTTTCCTTCTAGGGCAAAAGAACCTAAATTAAACATAACTTCTACTGTCATATATCTGCCTAATGATGGGCCAAATTGACTACGAGATTACAACATTTTACAAGGCAATTTTAAATCTATTTTTAGCTTCGGGGGCACTAACCCTAATCCCCTCCTCTGTGGGGCTCCTAAAGATCATTGCCACCGCCATTTGGACCCCCTTTGTAGCACAAATATTACTGGTGGTGTTGCAGCCACATTACAAACTAGGGTCCAATGTAGTGATACCTTTGAATAAATAAGATAATCGAGCTCCACACCCAACAATCTCCCACTCGAATACTGATTATAGCATCTCCACCGCTACTTCCTTTACTGGACAAGAACTCCACTTTGGACCTGATTGTTTCTCATCTTCTTCATCACACTTGAAGACCAATTTATAATGAGCAGAATCTTAGTTTCTCCCTGGTTACAACTTTTGTTAACATATCTGCAGGATTCTAGCTAATGTGTATTTTTTCCAGCTTCAACTATCAATCTTCCAACATTGACCGTATGAAATTGTACTTGGGTTGTATATGTTTATTCTTGGAATGAAATGCAGAGTTCTTTGCAAGATCTATGGCACTCTAGCTATCACTGTATAACCTACCCAACTCCTGCCTCTTACCCAATTCATCCAGAAACCTTTGTAACTATATCATTTCTTTACTAGCCTCTATAGCATCAATGTACTCTGCTTTCGTTGTTGAGAGTGCAACAACACTTTGCAGTTTTGAAACCCAACTGACAGTTGTTCCACCTAAAGTAAACACATACCTTGTTGTGCTCCTCATGTTATCTCTATCAACCACCATACCTTCATCAACATATCCCTGTAGAGAAATGTTTGAACCACCAAAGCATAATGCCTGATTTGTGCTACCTCTCAAATACCTAAGAATCCACTTCACCACCATCCAATGTTCTTTTCTGGATTGTTCATATACCTGCTTACAACTCCCACTACATGTACAATATCAGACCTTGTGTAGACCATTGCTTACATTAGGCTTCCAATTACTGATGCACATGGAACTTTAGTCATATAGGCCATTTCTTCCTGAGCATTGGGACACACCTCCTTACTTAGTTTGAAATGGCTAGCCAAAGGTATACTAACTGGTTTTGTATTCTACATATTAAATCTTTTCAACACCTTTTCTATGTACTCACTCTACCCTCGATCCCTACCAAGTGGGGGCTCCTAAAGATCACTGTCGCCCCCCATGGACCCCCATTGCAACAAAAATATTATGGGCATAATTGCTGCCACATTATGAATTGGGGTCCAATGCGGTGATACCTTTTAATAAAGAATATAATCAGGCTCCACACCCAACAGAAGGCCTATTGCAATTTTTCAAAGTGTAATAAGTCTTGAGCCAGTCACGAGTCTATTTTGAGTATGTTTTGATTTAACCTAAGGATTCAATAAGCCTAATGGTCAGGCACATGGTTTATGGTGTTCTCAGAACCTCACAAGTAGGATGTCATCACCATTAGAGCAAGTGTTAGTATCCTATAATTATAGTAGTCATAAAATAATTTTTGTCTTTCATATTATTTTGGAAAATTTACATAGGTCTTACTATGATATTGTATAGATCAAGCTATTGGCATTAGTATCAAATACAAATTTCATTATTGAATATAATTATGTGAAAGAGTGTGAAGGATCATGAAAATGTTCATTAATATCCTAAGATGTTGAGTTAATAGAGCCTAAGGTCACGTTTCTCCAGAAAATCATGAGTAAGGTCATCGTGTCATCTCTTATCATCATTGGCATAAATTTTTAGTGTCACTTGGGTGAGTTATAATGTAAAATGACAACTTTCCATGACATCAAATTGGTACAATGATTAGGAGGATAGCAATGTGCTTCTGACAACTGATGTGTTTTATGATTGAGCTTCATATATTGCGATCATCATTATTGAAATTCGAATTTAGCCACCTTGGGAGTTCAAATGCTTGGTTAACCTCTAGAGGCACCAAAGATCCATTCATTTTTCCATTGAGAGGTCATTGAGCATCACTTAAGGTTCGATGTGCAAAGGAGGTGAGGGAGGAACTTCTCTCGCAGATAGGTGCTATGTTTTCCAAGTCAGTGGTAAAATTTCTTAACTAGGTGCCAACTATTCAATTTCTTGAAGCCTTTGTTTTGCATGTTATTGAAGTTACTCCCACATACTGAGAGAATGCATTGAAACACTCCAAAATTCTAAATTGATTAGCTTGTTGTGTTTCCTAGAAAATATGGTATGCTTTTCCTTTGCGTTACGTTTTCAATTCCTTTCCCCCACCAAACACCCACAATTTGTTCGCCACCTTGATATTGAAGCCTAATATATCATTCAAGTAATTTGAAACTCCATACCTGGTTATGCTTTCCTCATAGGTAAAGAAGGATTTCCCTCCCATGCGCTATGCTTTTGGCATTGTGCCTATGTTTTTAATTCTACCATTTTGACCAAGCAAACACTACCTCTTGTTTTAAGATTTATAAGAAGATTTGTGTTGTTTTAGTTTTCGATTAAGAGCTTTCATTTTGAATTGTTATAAAACCTTAATCTAAAATTCATTTCATCACCATTACCTCATTGGTTGTGATTAATTGATATATACCAAGGTGCTTTCAAGGAACTTCGGAATTCATCTTTACTATGAAAATCATGATAACCCCATATAGGAAAAAGCATAGGGGATGTGATATTTTGAAATTTAAACCTCAAGACCTGACTTTGATAAAATAAAACCGATCAATCAAGTTTTCCTTTGAAAACTTTGGTTGCATTAGATTTTGTGAGAAGATCCAGGGGTATAATGTACAGCTCACCAAATAATTTTCCTTAAGATTCAGTACATTATATGTTAAGGTTGGAGGGCTCACTTTTCCAGTGTCAAATGTCTCTATCTCCCTTGCAACAAAGATTCCTCTCCAGGGAGAGCAGTGGTTGAAGGAAATGCCTTTTGACATAGATAACTATAAATAATTCTTGAAACAAAAGTATAAAAAATAGGGGTATGGAGCCAATGTACGTAGAGAATACTTTCTTGAGCCCTAAAACAAGATTTTGAAGGCAATCAAGAGATATTTTACCTATGAGGGAAAGTTTGTAAGAATTTATCAATACCATTTCAGAATTTTGAAGCATTTCACAGGGAAAATAACTTTGAATCTATGCTTCTATTTGTTAAGAAGTCTTAGAAAGATGGCAAACAAAGCGCAAGGAAACAAAGCCAAGTGGAACCTAGTATTTGCCACTTATCTTTGACTAAATTTTTGGATTTAGAGGTACTAAATAGGAGAAATAAATCATGGCAATCATTTATAGACTCTTTAAATTTTGTGGCTAAATTACCAACTAGTTCTATGAGTAGGAAGGATACACCATCATCAGTAACCAAAGATAAAAAGTCTCTAGTCGAAAGTTCATTCAAAAGGCCCTCAATTTTAGTTCATTCATTAGAAAAGAAGAAAGGTAAAAAGTTTCATTTTTTCTAGAAGTAGTGGAGATAGTCAGAGGGCCCCTCACTAGATCTACTGCAAAGAAACTTCCCTTGGAAAAAACACTTGATCAGCCATCTGAACCTTTAGAGGCTATAACAGAAGACATTGTTCTAAGTGATAAAGACAAGGATATTTTGGAATTGCAAGAAAAATTAAAGAAAGCACACTTGGTCATTTCCCAATTGCAACATGATAATTAGGAATTAAAGAAGGTTTTTGTAGAGTGGACATCTAAGGCTAATGAAGAAGAACCAGTGACAAAGGTCACACCATCTGTCACTAAATCTAAAGGCAAGGGTAAATTATCAATAGAGGACATTCAAAGGTTATAAGCTTCATAAAAAAATGTTCCAGTTGTTAGTTCCAGTCTTCGCAGCCTGCCACTAGGGATCAAAATGGGCTCTTACTATGTCTGGATTTTAGAGATGTTTTGCACATGAGTTTTGGTGCAAATCATGCCCTAAGTATGTTCATCAGAAGCAGATCAGAAATATATTTCCAACGGTATATTGCACACCCGAAACCAGTTCTTGGATCAGAAGATATGATCGAATGAATGATTGGTTCTTGGTTATGCATGTTTTGAGGTCACTTGTTGCACACAAGGACCAGTTTACTACAAAATCAGTTTCTAAAGTAATGGGGATGAATTTTACAAAAGTGAAAGATGTTTTTTTCAATCACATACCAGGTAACAAAATTTTCCTTCAGTTTATGAACGAGTGTAACTATGTGGGAGATATGCAGTGATATTTGAAGCCTACATTAAAAAAAAAACAAATTTTGCATTTGTTTTACTATTTTAGTCATTGAAGTGTAGTGCCATTTTACAGCAGATGGCAAGTAATTTTGAGAAACCCAAGGAGGTTTTTTTGAACCACGAGACATAAAACAAACCCTCTTTAATTTTATTCATAGGTGTCATGAATTGGAATATTTGACTAGATTTTTATAGCTTATTTTTACAGATTTAAATATTTAATGATTTCCTGTTTTAGAGATTATTTTATGGCTCAGATTCCGAGAAACAGGAAACGAATTTCCAAAATTTGAGAGATGTTTTTCTCATGCAGGACCTTATCTACAAAAATCTCTTTTATTTTTGTAACAGGTGTTATGGTTCAAGAGATACGAGTTCATATTTGGCCCCTCTTTCTAGAAATTCGGTCCAAATTTAATGTAACTGTTTCTATCTTTAGGGAGATGGTTGAGCTCAACTCCCTTAGTACAGGGATGAGCTAATTATACATATTTTATGAATTTTAGTGCGTAAAGGGTTTGAATTTTTCAGTAGAGGAAAGTTACTTTGCACTATATAAAGCTTTTTCTGAATATTATTTTTAATGGAGTAGTTTCTGCCCTTTAGATTTCGGATCCATCACGGTATCTAATGTGCAGCATGTTTTTCTTATAAATTCATTTCCATACTTTGTTTTTTCTGCTAATTCTTATTACAACATTATCTAAGAGAAGTGGTAGGAATCCATCCACACAAGATGCTCCTATCACAATGATTTTGTTGTTAAATGTAGTGGTTACCTTTGTAGAATCCATCCTCTGTTTGATGCTTTGTTTTGTAACCCTTTATTTCTCTTTCTTCTAACGAGGCCACTGTAGATCCATCCTCTCATCGATGCCTACATAGTAGCAAGATTTCTCCTCTTCTCTTCTCTTATTCATATCTTGGCTTGGCTGAACATTGCACTTACTTTGCCTGAAGTTTGTTTGCATAAATTGGCCTCGATTCCATAGCCCAATGGTCCCTTCCATTGTCATTTTCAACCCACAATTTTCAACCAAATCCTCATTCTTCATAGCTAGCCTAAGATTTATTTATGTCAGCCACCCTCAGTTAGAAAAGGGAGAGCCCTCTCTAGTCTGGCAGGGCTAGATGCCAGATCGAAATTTTGGTTTGTGGTTAACTCAGAATTGCCTCTTCTCTGCCTCGAGGTTCATTCTGAGTGCTAACACTAGTGACTATGTCCTATGCAATAAAATTGCAGCTACAACAGGAAAAGCCAATACAGAAGTACACAAAGGTTGAAATAGATGAGGGGAAACATACTTTTAGTAGGTTAAGGATGTAGTTGAAGAAAGCACATAGTGAAATTCATGAACATAAGGACCATGATGAAAGGTTTAGGAAAAATGTGTATGATGTTTTGAACATGTCTGATCAAGGAATTGAAAATTCTAAGTATATGCTAAAGAGGTATCTTCCATTACAGAGGTAACTAAGAAACATATGAAGGAAGAACCTTACCATGAGCAGGGAATTGAGGATTGCCAAGCAGTTGTTCAAGGAGATACAAGAGAAGAAAATATTTAAGTTGGATTTGTTGGATGAAGCATCCAAAATTTGAATGTTGGAATAGGTAAATCAAATCAATTTCAGCCTTTTCATTTTTTATGCAAGAATGATGGTTGAATGAGTTTGCATAAGGGGGTCATTTATTGTTCTAATATTTCTTAAGAGTACCTAGACTCAATAAACCATGAAACATTGTTAAAAGAGGATATCAAACAATAGTTTTTTATTTTGGCCAAGCATTAGGGTTAGGGTTTTGATGGAAATTAGGAATTTTGTCATATTTTTGGTGAACGGTTGTTGTAGGTGGAATTTTTAAAGTTCGGAGAATTGCATGATGAAGGAAGGTTTCTAGGGGTATTTGATGATGTACATAACATTTCACACATGTACCATTCATTAAGTGAATCGGGGAGTGACAAGAGATACATCAAACTTCAATTCGCTATGTTTCTATGTTGTGTTTTTGTCGAACTAGGAGGTTGCGTAGCACAGATGTTGCACTTCCACACAGTTAACCTTTTAATCGAGAATTTTATGTCTAAAAGCTATGTAATTTATTTTTATGATATTGGTTAATATTATGAGGCACCTGATAACCTTTTAGCTTGATTTATGCTTTGAATTTAATATAAATTTGTTTTAGAAAGTGTTGGTCAAACAACTCGTAGTTTTCAGAAAAACGGTTGTATATTCATGCACTAGGTAGAAACATAAATCCTATTAGGGAATTCGGTTCTTAGAGGTGGGAATTGGTTATTTATGTTGTAATTTTGATGAAGAAAAGGGTTTCCTATATTTTAGAAGAAGAGACAATGTGTATTAAATTTTTCTCATATACTTTTCAGTGAATGAAAAGACAGAGGTATTATTTTACAAGGATTCCTGTGTCAGTTACTATGGAGATGTCCTTCATTTTTTTGCAACTTATATTTTTTTATCAATCATACTTTGAATGTGTATCTTCATATTTATCTAAACAAAAATTACCTCATAATTCACTTTAAAGGTAATCCGATATAGTTTTCCAAACGATTTATGTTTTCTCCTTGAAAGAAACTTAGAATGCATGCTATTGTTTGATGTTTTATATTATATTTCCACCATTCCTATGCTCACCTCTCTACAATCAAATTGATTAAAAAATCCAAAAATACTACCTACCTTTCCCTTGTAGGAAGATCCCTATTTCTCTTCGTCCCATCACTGAAAAAGAGTCAACTTATATGTACGTATTTCCCAATGGATCTTTCTTATTCCCTGCGAGCAAACATTTAAAATCTATATCCCTCTTAGAACCATACCTAGCCTAAAATATAAGTGACTGAAGTTTAGATAGAGAGAGCCTTCTGAGAAGATGAAAGGGATAGATTCCAAGCTTCCAAGTGGTTTTTGGCTACCTTTAGGTTCCTCTCATCACCTTGGAGGAATTGCAAAGATCTAACAAGGTCCAGGTAAGAGACAAGACCTTTCACTATTCATTGATTACTTTTATTTGAGTTTCCACGATAAAATTTGGAGCTTTGGGAAAGCCATAGTTCTTTGGGCTAGGTAACACAGGTTCTCATGCATAGATCAAGGTTCTTAGGCATATATTCTAAAAAGGGAAGGCACATTATAATGCCCTAATAAACACTATGATATTGTGCTACCATGACAGTCGAGGTAGCTAAACAAATTTACTCGTTCATTAGAGAATTTTTGAGGTAAAAAATGGGCCTCAAAACAAAAATGTACAACAAAAACCAAATTTATAAGAACCAATAGGATTCAGTATGATGTGATTTCAACCATGGGCGATGATTCACAATTTTTTGAGTAAAAGGTAAAAGGATATAAAAATGAAAAGTTCAAGAAAGTACTTTTTCAACTCATATTTTCAGCTTATCTCCTTATGATTTTACTCAAATTTTTAGTGAGAGCACTTGTTGGATGTTAAATCTAATTTTTCATCCATGGACTACACATGTTTCATACTTTTGATGGATCCTACTACTTGAAAAATGTGAAATACATGAAAAACATGCTTGAAATCACATTTTTTCATGTATTTCACATTTTTCATGTAGTATGGTCCATCAAAAGTATGCAACATGGAAATTCCTTGGAAGAAAAGGTAAATTGTACATCCAATGGGTTTACCTTCTTAAAATTTAGTAAACTCATAGGGAGATAAGTTGAACATACAAGTAGAAAAAGTAGTTTTTTTCTTTTTTCCCTCCAAAACTTGATGGGGTAATCTAATATTATTTTATTTTTTCCACTATTTTTTTATAATATTCCTTAGGAGATGAATTTTAGATCTCAAATTTTCTCTAATGCTAAGGCATACTAGATGGGATGAAAATTGATCCAAACGATTTTCAGTGTAGACTAACTCTAGAAAGATGGCCACATGGAGGGAAAGACTCCAAGAAGTAGCATAAATGAAAATGCTTAGTAATGTTGACTTCTTTACAATATTGAGAATATGTGGGCTCTTGAAATATGCATGAACATAGCTAATGAAAGTGGAAGAATATGTTTTCACAACAATAATGTAGATGTGGGATGAAAACTAGAGAGTGCCTAGGGTGGTGGTTCAGGAGATAGAGCTAAATAAAGATGATATCTACTTCCTCACTTAGCTCCGAAGTTGTTTGTGTGTTTCGTGTCTCAACTTTGCTTGAAAATGTAGAAGCTATCAATTCTAGTAGATAATTTTAAATTGCTGTAGAATGTAGGTTGGGATTCGTGCTAATAAAATTGTATGAATTCTGCTTTGTGTAGGGAACAGAAAAGGTGCGAGGTCTAACATACCTTCAGCAAGAAGAAGTTACATTACAAACCAACAATTTGAAAACAATGTTTAATCTGCACCTATGTTTTTTGGATGGAGCTCCCATTGAGCAAGCAATTTGCAACTATGTTGGTTGGATGGAGCTCTCATTGAGGGAGGCTTTTCACAAATGCCTCAAGCAATAAAATGGCTGAGATGGGAAAACTGCCCACTGAAATGCTTACCATGTGAATGGAAGATGCAATGACTAGTTGTACTAGATTTGAGTTTTAGCAAAGACATCGAGGCAGTCTGGTCAAGGTAGTCTGGACAACTTTGTCTGATAAAAAGGTAATTAGGAAAGAAAAATATAAACAAAAAATAAATCTTGTATTGCTTGCATGCAATTTCCACTTCCAATATGAATAAAATATCTCATATTATCATAAAGAAATATTAGGAAATACCTGCTAAATTGGTTAATGGACAATTCTTTTGCAGGGTCTCCACAATCTAAAAGTGCTAAATATGAATTAATATACAAATCTTCTAGGTCATCCGGATTTAAGAAATCATACATCCCTCATAAGGTTGGAGCTTTGTGGCTGTACTGAGCTGAAGGAATTACCAGAATTTGTTGGACTTGTTCAACTTTTATAAAACTTAATCACTTAGATTTATAAATTTCTAACCTAAAGAAACACTAAACCTAGCTTCTCTTGGTTCCAAATCTCCCTTGTTCCCTCAATCTTGGTTCCAGATTCTCTTGTTGGACTTTTAATGCAACTTAAGAACTTAGATTTATCAAATTGTTAACCTGAAGAAACACTAAACCTAGCTTCTCCTAGTTCCAGATCTCCCTTGTTCCCTCAATCCTAGTTCCAGATCTCTCTTGTTCCCTCAGTCCTAGTTCTAGATCTCTAGTATTCTCTCTTGTTCCCTTGGTTAGTTTTCCTCTTGAAACATAACTAGAAACACATGTATTATCCTCCTATTCTCGCCAACTATATAATCGTCTAGTTCTCACCAGCTTCAACTTCCATCTCTTGACACGGAAGCAACATGCATTCATAGGTGGTGACTTAATCCACTCTAAATGACTTAGACACCCACTCAACTGACTAAACACTCTGATTGGCTTTGCAAAAGATTCACATAAAATTTAATGTTTTAAATTAATGCTAGAATTAATTCAACAGTTTGAAAATAGAAATTAAATCGATCGACCTAACTTATGCTTTTGGCCTCCCTGCCTTGGGAAGAGGCTAAATAAGATGTGAAATCCATTGAAATGTAAAAGTACACAACAAAAAACATGCAAGGACTTAAATCTTAAAAGCTTTAGGTTAATTATGAGCCAACTAATTCTTATCAGAGGACTTTGATTACTATAGTCCCATACCATTACGAGATGGCAAGGGCTAATAAGGAGTACTATCTGTAGATAATATAAAGTATAGTATAGAAAAGAGAGGTTGAGTTTAACTTTTTTATAAGATATGGTTTCATCTATTTCATAAAAACATAAGTTTAATTGTTTTTAAAATACTATGTTGAGACGGGTAATAAAAAAATAGAATTGTTTTATATAATATTAAATAGTAAGATGAAATTGTTAAGTTATTATTACATTATATTATTTATGCGAAAATGTTTGTAATATTTAATTGTATTAAGGTGTCATTATTATTATTATTAATATTTTTAGTGTTATTTTAAATTAATAAAAAAATATGGGTGTAATTCAAAAAATATGAGTGTAAATTAATTATGAGGGTGGATAATTAAATGTCCATGTGTATGCAATTGTTACATCAATGATATATTTAGTATTAGTTATTCTAAATGATAATTGAAATTCTACAAAACCTTTGTATATGTATTAATAAGGATGGACTAGAGTAAAAGAAAAAAACAAAAAAGGGTAAATGTATAGAAGTAATAAAGATCATTTTCATGCCTATTTTATAGTGTGGGAATCTCGCTTAAGGTTTCTAGCATGTGTTATGACTAGAAATAGTTTAGGAATCAATTTAAATAATGTGCAGCTTAAAATGGTTTTATTATAAATAACTCTAATAGTGTTATCACTAAGGCTCTTATGCTTATGTGTTTCATTGTGAAAACTTAACGAAATTTTGAAAGGTTGAAGTGTTTTGTTTATTCTAGTGAGCCAATCATGATGATGATCTCTAAGGACCAATCCATAATAAATTTTCAAACTTATTTATGGAGATATTTTGGAACGATGACTACTAAAACAATTTACTAAGAATGATGTGATCTAGTGTTGATATAAATCAAAGAAAGTAATGCGTTCTTCATATTAATAAAGAATTGCAGGTCGTCAATTTCGATGAATCTGGGTGGATAAATGTTTATGAATTGTCATGTTTTCTTTTTAAAAGAAAAAAAAGTATTTTTGGTAAAAGGATTGAAGATTTCATGTGAAATATATTTAATGTTCTTGTGAAATAGAAATAAAGATGTTATAAATTTGTTTTAAGGATGTCTCCTCTTAAAGAGGGAAAGGAAAATGTTGCAAGATTGAAATAATAATGTTAATAACTAACACTTAAAAAATAAAAAAAATAGATAAATAAGACATAATATTCTAAGGTTGATCCCAATGTTGTGGTCTACATTTAATAAAGTCATTTATGAAGGAAAGAAAAAAAACATAAATTTTTGAATGAAGGTCATGAATCACAACCTTGTAGCCATAACTAACTTGGGAGGAGGTGATGAATTAAAAAAAAAAACGTTATATAATGACAATAATGGTATTGATGAGATAACCTAGAACCTAGATGGATGTTGAGTAATCTTATTTCATGGTTTATATTCATTGATTATACAAGTAAATGAAATTAATAAGAATATTATATTGTGTTATTTCACTATATGTATGATTCTCATACTTAGAATGTAACAATATGAGGATATGGTTTCATTTATTATGTGATTACATGATATGTCTTTTTTATGGAGATGTTTATGACATATGGAGCATGTATCTATGGCATGTACATTTCATGACATGCATGAACATACAATCATTACTATTCATAATGTTATGATAACGATGATTTTATGTTCTCGTGATGACATGCCAGAGTTGGCCTTCGAGTATATTATATGATATAAAGATTATTTATATGAATTTATGATGATAACTAATGCATGGGTTACATGTTGAGATGTGGTGATTAACAAGAAATCCACAATCAAACTGAGAAGGATGGTATATTTGATGATATCATAAGAGACCATACCTATGAGGCAGAATATGTAACATCATATGGGATGGGGGTAGACTCAACCAACACTACATATGCCAATGTATTTATTTTCTTGTATAGTTCTTGATGGATATCTCTTGAATGACTATACGACCATCTTAAGGAGGTCGAGCGCCTGATATTGGATTGGGATGTTGAAGTCTAGAGGGGGCATAAAGACTTCGATGAAAAATTATAGAGGGGGCATAAGGAATTTGATGCCAATGTCTAGAAGGGGTGTAAGGACTTCGATGCCTGAGGATGTGCACCTTAGTGAGTTGTGGAGGGAGTTGGGGTAACCTTGTGAGATGCTCGAGTCATTGAATATTAGGACCAAATGTTTTCATTGGGGAAGATGAGGTATAAGCCATAGGGTGATACTTAGTGCTACGGTATAGACCGAGGAGGCTATATGCCTAAATCCAAAATTTGGGAAAAAGGCTTGAGGTTCTTTAGGATTTTCTGTTGTTGTGGAACTTTCGATGCATGCTAGTAAACTAGTTTAGTAAAGGGTGTTTGGAAATCATGCGGTAAAAATAATAATAAATAACCTTAACTTCGGGACGAAGTTCCTTAAAGAGGAGGAGTATGTAATATCCAATAGTAAGATGAATAAAATAATAATAATAAATCCTGAAATGAAATAATAAATAATAGTAAATAAATAAGTATAATAAAATAATAATAATAATAATATAATAATAATTGAATAAAATAATATTAATATAAATAGAATAACAATTAACAAAGGAAAAAATATGAATAAATAAATAAAATAAAACTTGGCATGGACACATGGATGGTGTACATACAAATCTCTTTCCAATCCCCTTACAATTTTTGGATCCATTTATTCTATTTATTAGTAGAGAAGGGAGAAGAAGAGGCAAGCATTCATTCACTTATTCATGAGAAAGGAAATGTTGGAGGCATTAGATCTTTCGTGGTAGTAAGTTGGTTGAGGGCTTGGGGGTGGCTAGGTGCATCATTGTTTAAATTTTTGTTACATATGTTAATAACTTGGTTGTTGTATTTTGTTTTATGCTTTATTTTTGGGATGTTACACTACCACAAAGTTCTTTCCTTTCGGTGGAGATCTACTTAGTCAATTGGAGTTGAGGATGGACCTACCTGAAAAATATGTGGAGCACACAAAATAATAATTTCTTACTTGGGCTGCGAAACCACTCAATATAGAAGTAAATAATAATATATAGAGATAAGTATCAATTATCAGTTAAAAAAAAACTTTAAGATTATTCTTTATTTTATTTCAAACTTATTTTTCGTAATGGATTGAGTTATATTTTAATATGATTATGCTATGTTCTAGATTGATTTAAAAGATTATGTTTATCTCTCATGACATATGTGTCCTTGATGTAGGAGAATCATTGAACTACTTAGCACATGTATGAGGTTGACTGCAAGGTAAACAACATCAACTTAATGACATCAAAGTGTGTAGTAGTGTAATGGAGCTAAAGACATCATAAAATAGGCCATTGTGGTGACCTTGGAACCCAATGATATGCATTGGTTTCCATGAGGTGTTCCATGGCACATGTGTTGTGTTATTAAAGAAAGGCATAGGGATTTCTTAGCTGAGAGAATTACTCTTGTGTGAGGAATTCTTCTCAAGGTATGGATAACCCATAGGGACTCAGGAAGAAGAGAAAGAGATGCTTGAACTTGGAAGGTGAATAGCTCAATGGAATAATAGGAAAATCACTTGAGAGATTCATGAAGCAGAGAAGGGGCTAGCGAAACTCAAAAGATGAGTTGGCTTTCACCTAATAATATGCATAATAATTTAGTATGAGGAACACATTGGGTGTGTCCCAAAAATTAGTGAGTTGAAATTGTTTCCTAAAGGAGGAATAAGCATAGTGGATTACATGTTTAGAAATTAGAGGTGGGTCACACTCCACAACATAGTAATCAAACAATTCAAGGTGTAGTGGAGGCATATTCTACCACATGAAGCCACCTAGGATACAACCAAGAAAATAAGAGTGCCATACCCATATTTTATTTGTTGAATAAGTGGATGTAAGAGTTGTTTACAAAGCTTAGTTTTGTTTTATTATTTTTGTTGCTAACAACACCAAGGACAGTTTTCCCATTTGGGGGGTCTATTTTGTAACACCCCTAGTATATTCGCCCTAATTTTTGTAATGTAATTGTACTTTGATTATAAATTATAATAAATTTATTTGAATGTCATGACGAATGGCATGACAAATTCATGATTTAAGGGGGAGAAGAATAATAACCTATGTGGTGTTAGTTGACACCAATTGTTATGTGTAATACCCAAGAAATATCTAGAAGAACATCCCATTAGGAGCATGAAGAGATATACAATAAAAATGATAAAAAGAAATTTGAACACCAAGAGTCAGTTGGATTTTGGTTGAATAAAAGAATATTAAGGATAAAATTGGATTTTTGGTCCAGGCACAAAACTTTTGAGCATGCCTTCAAGATGACGTTTCTTGAAAAATTGCCTTAGATCATGGATCTAGCTTGAGGGTAACTACTGCAAGAAATACAAGTTGAATATAGTGTATGGTTGGATGGAAAATCAAAGTGCCACCATCAATTTCAGCCACTGTTAGATCTCAATAAGTTTTATTAATTTGCGAGCTATGAATATGATGATTAATTCTTTATTAAATTTAATATATAGCTTTATGATAATTTAGCATGGCTATAGGAAACTATTACATGGAATAAATTAGAAAATTTCCTTTATTGGTCTATGGATTATATTGAAGCTCTACCTTGAGGTTGTAACAAAGTTGTCTTGATTTCTAGGTGCAAGTTAGTATGTGTACGTTGACATGTAGAGTTCTCTAATTACAATTGCTCACTTTTGTGCTATAACTTTTCTTCTAGGAGGTTATAGAAGTTGAAACTTGGACCATGGTGATAGGAAATATTGTTGATCACCTGGTCCAATTTTCAGATCTTGGCTCACAAAAGTTTAGAAAATATGATCAGAGGAAGTTGGGCTTCCTAAATTCATCATTAAACATGTAATGTTGAAATTTTCATTATAAAGTTTCTTCTAGGAGGTTCCAAGAGCTAAAACGTGGGCCATAGTGAGGGGAAATATCGCTAACCATTTGGTCCAACTTTGAAATCCTAGGTCATGAATATGGTTAGAGTAATTTGAGCTTCCTGAATGCTTCTAAAATCATCCATCAAACGTGCCATATTAGCATTTGTACTATAAAATTTCCTTTGGGAAGTTATAGGATCTAAAACATGGACCATAGCAAGGGAATTCATATTGATAATCTGGTCAAACTTTCAGATCTTGGGTCATGATATTTTACGAGATATGATCAGAGGAATTCAAGCTTCATAAATGTTCCTAAAAATTATGAATGAAATAAGTGATGTTGCCATTTATGTCATAACATTTTCATCTAGGAGGTTCAAGGGGCTTAAATATGAACCATTGTGGGGGGAAGTCCCATTGATCATTTGATTTAATTTTTAGAACTTGGACTACTTTATGTCTTTTAAGTTTCATACACATTATGATGTTGTTTACTTTTTTATTTTTGTTTTTAATAGTTATCATAGTAACATTTCCTTGGTTATCTATACTGGTCATCTTGCTTTTATAAAAATAAAAGTAGTTGGCCATAGCTAATGGATGTAAATTGTGATGATGTTCGTATATTATTTGTAAGATTAATTACAAAGTAGTTAACTAAAAATTATTGAAAGTTTAAAAAAGAAAAAGTAGGCATTTGGCAAGTTCAAGAAAATCAAATTATCTTTCTTTTCATATTCACATATTTGAACTTACTAACAATATCAAACATGATCAAACATGTTGGTTGATAGTTATTTTGTTGTATTTTTAATGTTATGTATTTTTCAATAAAAATTCATGACATGGTTATAGATTTGGTATATAATATGATTATTATTTTTGTATATTTTGAGGTATTTGAACCATATGTATTTACTGAATCTACATTAATATAATTGATAATGGATATAAAACAATTGAATAGAAATTGATTGTAAATCTTTCAATAATCCACTAATCATATACATGTTTGAGCAAACATATGATAAAACTAATGCACATTTTATCTTTGTTTGACATAAAACTATTTAATTCTTATGATTGAGATGAAAAACTTTGTTATTCTTCGTGAGAATTTCTACATGTATGTTCTTCATTAGGTTTATATATGAGATTTCAAAAAATAAAACTTATCAATATGGTAAATATAAAATTGGGACGAGAACAATGAGAATCACTTTTTTGTTCATTCAATTTATAATTTCTTCAACATCATCATTCTACACACGATTCCACATGTATTTATCTATCACACCTTTTCACTTTCTTTTTCTTGTTTCTAGCAATAGTGACATAAATTATTGTTTTCTTCACTCCATGCATATTTATGTATCACACTATGTCAATTTCATTTTCTTATTTCCAAGAATAATGACATCAATTAATTTGAAAATATTTGGGAATGACTCATAACTCTCTTCTTACCTACCTTATCCCAAGCCAAAGATCTAGGATTTTGGAACATGTATCTCCTACTTGTCTTAGGTATGATCACATCTTTAGTTTGTTTTATTATTGGAAATTATTAATTTCATCTTCACATAAAGTATGTGTTCATAGTTTCTAGGAGGTGGTTAGATCTCCAACTAGTTGGCTTCCTATGTTAGTGTGTAGTTCATCTACTCTCTCAATTAAGTGATTATGTGTCCAATATAGTTTCTTTACCTTGATACATCATTATTATATTCATATATGTATCATTACATTGACTTAATAGAGCGTTCAACATATTTTTGTTGTGTAATTAGTGTCTACTCTCTTGTTTTTAACATGGTACTAAATATAGAGTGGGCTTCAGTCCCTTACAAGAGAGTTGAGGGTTATGAGATAATGGATAGTAGATGGTGTGGTGTGATGATTGCAGCATTCTATATGTTGTAGGGTGAGAGTTTGTTTACAACATTTTGTATGCTTTATGGGTGCATTGAAATTTCCTTGTGCTAATGCTTGATTCTATGAAAATCCATCTGATTAGGATTTTTCTACCACCATGGGGAAATATTGCCAATTTGAAAGAGTAGGCATTATATGAGGAGGCTACTAATAAGGAGGGACCCACATTTAGGAGAGAGCATATGTGAAGGGAAAACCCATGGAGGATAGATCATGACAATAAATTTTCTTGTGAAGGGGTTGTGTAAATCATTGTTAGAGGAAGCATTTCTTGCCAGTGGACCCACCATCAATACCTTATCTTTGCATTGGGAAAAACTATAATTTTTTTGTTGTAGTCACTAATTAGCTGAATAGAAGCTAGGTGGAATTTCCATAGAATACGTTTGCCCAAGAAATCTATAACAATTAGCACTATTTTGTTTAACATTATCAAATATCATAGCCATCTCACTATTGAAGGCACATGGGGTCATGTGAAGGAAGCAGGAACAAATAGATTGGAAAACAAAATGATTTTAAGGTATGAAAATTTATTTCATTGTAATTGAAGTTCATGTTGGAATATTGTTTCTAGAGAAATTTTTCTAGAATATCAAACTTAAAGTGAGGGGAGCATTTGTAGTCTCAATTCATTTCTCCTAACTAGAGCTCAATTATTTCTGTATGAGTGATAAATCCAAGAATTTTTGGAGAAAGAAAAGTTGTTGAATAAGCCATTCAAGAAAAAAAGGATAGATACAGGTAGAATTATTGGATGTTGATTAGATCTATATAGTTATATGAGTCAGTTTACTAGTAATCTTGGAGCCATCCAGGTGAAATAGCTACCTATGGGGCCCTCTAAGAATTTTTTTTGAGAAAGAGACCACATTCCAATTTTGTATTATGTATTTATATTAACGTAGAGAAGCCACACACATACACACACACACAAATAGGAATATAGTCACAATTATGAAGGATGTTGCATTTTGAGGTAAAATTCCACCTATACATTGGTGAATTCACGTCTTACTGTAATAACATATTTATGCAACATATCAAGGTCTTAACACAACAATTGAGTTCCACTTTATCATTTGTAAATGATTCATGATTGTTTTTGTTGTTCAACACCTCCATTGTGGTTGTGATAGTAAGGCTCAAGATAAGAAGAAAAGTTTATGGAGAACCAATCCATGGACATGTGAAGGGTCCCATGTTTAAGTACGTAAACTTCTATGAGATGAAAGAATATCCTAGTTAATTTTTTAAATTGACTTTTCTATTAAATGAATTATATTTAGGAGAATTTCCACTATCATGATGAATGTAAATGTGTTTTTACCTGAGTTTTGAAATGAAGAATGAATACTAAGAGTGTAAAATATCATCTTCATTGATATGGTAATTGAGTTTGTATAATAGACGAATTGTAATTGTGAATAAAGGAATAGATAAGAAGAGGGTCTTCGAGAAGACATGATTTGTAAGGGAAGGAATAAATTATAACATATTTTCACGAAATGTGATTAGTTTATGAATTGTGATAGCTCTTGTGATATTATTTCTATGTGTATCCAACATGATTATCTCCATAAATGCAAATTTCACTTCCACCGAGCAAGTTATTTCATGTGAAACCTTTGTAATGGCTTTGCTAAATTTGTTAAAATGTCCATAATTACATGATAGGTCCCATGAAGTATCCAAAGGATATAAGTAACTGTCTCTTTTGGTTTTATGTTCCATTCATATGTGGCATGTGAATATATTACCTATGGGAAAATATATGTAATAGATATTGATTCATTCATTTACAAGAAGTAAAGAAAAGGTGATGTGGATGTAAATGGGATTGTAATTTGTCAAGAATTCAATAAATATTTGGGAATTCCTATTGTACCTAAGAAAAAATATTGTAGTGATGCATATGCATTTGTAAGGTGTGCATGATTAGTTATACTCGACAACCTAGATGTCTTCGGTCTCGTCGTAAAAATTTCCATATGCAAGTTTAATTCCATAAGTGTTTTGTAAGCCCTTGTGAGTTAGGCCTATATATATTAGAGTCAATGCACATATAATCATGTAGTTTATATCCATTTTATGCATAGAATGGATGTGGTATTATGTTTTGGAAATAACCAATAGAAGGTGTACTCCTATGCTAGTTTGATGTGGAATCAGAGAAGTTGTGTCTTAAATTAAGGGGGGAATGTGAGATGATTAATAATAGAATATGGGAAGCTTGCGATAAATTTATGAATAAAGAGAGGAATTAACATGTTGATAAACATTGCAGGTGAAAATGATTCATAGAGAATTGTTTATTGTAGTGGATGACACTGATGTATCTCAATTAATGGATTTCATTTTATATGGAAACCAATTATTAGTTGTTTCCAAGACCAACTGAAGGTATTGTGTAGGTAAAATGAATACCATGGTGAAAAAATCCCAAGTGAATACATGGATGTGGTTCTAAATGCAGCACAAAACAAAAGCTAATGATAGTTACTATGAAAGTTTTGTTGTAGTGTTAGAGAATAAATGATTATGAGAATGGAACTAAAATTTTCTGATTTGGTTGGAATAATAACAGACTCAAGGCAATATTGTAATATGATCCACAACTTGTATTTGTAAGCAAGTATGCATGTCATGTTTTGACTAAATTAAGCATGTCATTATATCTCCATATGATGGAGTATATATGTACCTATATCTATCTAACATGGAAGGGACATATCACTATAAGAAATTAATAGACATGCATACCTTTTTCTTAATTCGTCCCTTATGACTTGGATAACTTGTCTTGTATGTAGTAAACGTTTTTAGGGAGTTCTTTAGCACATACAATATTCAACCATATGTTAGATGGAAGCTCTATGAGTGGATAATATTTTTGGTTTTAAACTCTACATGTGAAGTTTTAAAATTAAGGGGAGTTCATTAACAAGTTGAATGAACATCCATGTCTAGAAAGAAACATCTTACTAAATCAATGATCCTAGTAGTTAGGAACCCATGCATTTTGGTGAAAAGTTGTTCCTTTATATGGATGTCTGCATGATTTTGGTGACATTTTCATGATTGAGTTACAAGATGATAGTACCAACATAGAATGAACATGAAATATCTTATTGAGGGGTTCTATAAGTCATCGTGAAGCATTTTCTATAGATAAGAAAACATTGAAGGCCTAAATGTCGAAATATGGTGATAGAGTTGCATCTTTTCAAGAATTTTAATCTAAAATCAAGGGACCCAATTCTACTCTACTCTACGAAATTCAATTCACAATTTAGAACAACATTCAAAAACACACAATAAGAAAAACTATACATGAACACTATTTCTCTAGGGGAACCCAACTGCGAAAAAACCCTCAAGTGTCTTTGCATTAATCAGATGAATAGAAAATGTATTATAATTTATTGCTCACTCTGAGCTCAACTTGCAAGGGAATAACCTATGTCTCTTCTCACGTTGAAGCTCTAACTTAGACTTAGTTAATTTCTTCCTTTTCTTGGGCCCCTATTTCCTTGCGCAAATCCTGAGGAATTAGGAACCTATTATTTAGGAATTTTCATCCAATTGACTGTGCAATTCCCAATGTTGATCATTTGGTTGCATGCAACACTTGTACACTACAAAATAGTCTGCAACTGATGTTACACTAACTTTGAATCTCTCCACCACAGTTGGGGAACTCGAATTCTCTGCATGCACTAGCTATTTTGAGTTGATTGGTTAGTTAACTATATGATCATTGTGTTAGATTGTTGCCCCACCACACAACTGACCTTCCACTAGTTCTATCAACAGTTGGAACTAGTTTAACTGAAAACAACTAGAAATATCTAACCTTAATTGCTACAAATTAGCAACCACACATGCTTAACTAAATTCCACGCCTTATAACTCAAATTTACAGAGTAAACTAAGTGACACAAGCCATGTCACACAAGTTACCAACCTCACAATTGTCCGTTGATATGGAAATTTTGAATTTACTCAATTTGACCAAGGCAAAGTCAAATTGAGCCTTATTGCTACATATTTTCAACACTAAATGGATGAAACTTAAGAAAATAAGTCATTAACATGAAATATTGGGATATGTAACTCCTACTTATGTTAATTTTAATCACATTTTTTGTTGTTTTAATTGTTGGTCATGATTATGTAGAGTTCAACTCTATGCAGAGAGGTTATTCCTAGTTTTTAGGTTGTAGCTAGATTTAATTAGTATGAGATATATTCCCCAAGTTAGCTTCCTATATTGGTGTGTGGCAGAGATATAATCTCAGCCAAGTGATTATGTTTGCAATATATATTTTCTATGTCAATACATCAATATTGTATTTATATATGTTTTCTTACATCGATTTAATAGAGCATTTTAATCACATTTTTTGTTGTTTTAATTGTTGGTCATTATTATGTAGAGTTCAACTCTATGTAGAGAGACTATTCCTATCTTTTAGGTTGTAGCTAGATTTAATTAGTATGAGATATATTCCCTAAGTTAGCTTCCTATATTGGTGTGCGGCTGAGATATAATCTCAACCAAGTGATTATGTTTCCAATATATATTTTCTATATCGATACATCAATATTGTATTTATATATGTTTTCTTACATTGATTTAATAGAGCACGCGACACAATTTTTGCCTATACTAAGCGTCTAATGTCCCATTGTAATAGTGAGTATACAACTTTTACAACATTGTTTAAGACAAATGGGATTCTAATGAAGGATAACAGTAAGGTAACATTTTTTGTTTTCATTAAATTAATCCGTTAGAGATTGTACTCTAACATCCCACTTTTATGTGCATTTTCATATGATCTCAGAAATAAGATGAAAAATAAATATCCTTAATAAAAATAACATACTTGGTTATTCTTAAGTGGAATTTTTTTAGTGTCATGTTTTTATAGATCTTTGGAAACTGCAAGTGATAAAATCTTAACACAAATAATCAGTAATTAATATTGTCCTAATGTATTATTGTTTTCCTAAACACCTATAAAGAAAATATGGTTTTCTCATTTGTTTTATAGTGTTTTATAGAATTATTATCATTCAAGAAATGCCTAAAGACCTCTTACAATTTATCTTCCTATAATGGAATCTCGGATCAACAAGGGTTCAATGGTTAAATAAGATTGAAATATGGACAAAATATTAATATAAAATACACTTTTTATGCATCATACAAATACATATATTACATCCACTTTTATATGGGTTTTCACCAAAATGATAGGCATTGCCATCATGCTTAAATTTTTATACTATTATTTCAAATACATTGAAATTCATATATAAAAAATGGCACGCAACAATTATGAATTATTTTTATCTTAATGTATACCAAAGTGATGGGACTAGCCCAACTCTTAACACACTTGTTGTACTGAGAATGATTTTAAATGTTTGTTGGTTGATTTAATCACATGAAATGATGACACGCAGATATAATGCAATATAGATATTTCTGGGATTTCAGTTGATGATCATTCAATGATATGTTTAATGTAAGGGTACTTTCCTTGAGGTTCGCATCTCCCACTCAGTTCTTGGGTTATCTCCTTGCTTGATGGTTTCCTTGGTCTTTTGCTATCTTATCATTGAGGGTTTCCTCTGTAATGTTTTGCAAGGGTCGATGGGCAGCAATGTTGCAGGTCTTGATTGTGCTCTGGTTACTCATTGTTGTGACTCTATTTGTCTTGGAAACTTGGTTCGTGGCTGGTTGTAGCTTGTCTTGCACTGGCCAGGGTAGGCTCTCTATTGTATTTGATTTCTTTATGCCGTGTAAGGTTTGTTGTGGTTGGATTCTTTCTGCTGTGGATTCTGGGGCCACTATATGTTGGTTCCTGCGCTGATGCTCCTCCTTCGGTTTTTGCAACACAAATTTGGTTCACTCTCAAGCTCAAACGATGGCGCTCTTCTGACTCTTGCACATACAAGTAATATATCCTTCCCTTTTTTCAACTCAATCACTTCCTTCCATGGTTCCTAGCCTCGGTTTCTCCTTATTCTTCTCAGTTGGTCGATGCTGTCATTGGAACACCAGTCTCGGCCTATCCGCGAACCCTCAGGTATCTACCGGCGCTCCTAACGACTTGAATTCTTCGTTCCAGCTCTTTATCTACTCTGTTGTTTCAATATACCACTAACAACTGTGTGTTCTTGTTATGCAGGTGTTGGGGTTTGCTGTTGGAGGTTCTGGCGTCCCACACTCTGATTCTACCTGGTAGGTTCTACTCCCACTGCCCTCTGGTGGTTCGTCACCTTGGTCTTTTTAGTCTCAACTCTTCAAACAGAAAGAGTTTTTCATATGCTTGCTTTGAGCAAGGCTCTAGTTATCAAGACTTAGGTTTTTTTACTGTATTTAGACTAAAATTTCTCTTTGTGGCTGCGGCTCCCTTCTAAGTCGTTATCTCAGGTTCTCTATTTAGAGTTTATGTATTCGTGCTGTATGAAAAATGTTATCACTGAAACCCTTACCTTGGGTTTGTGGCTCAAGGTTCGAGCATGAACGATTTTTTACTTTTTTAGTTCTGTTGTAATAATTTAATGTGCTGGACTTTTCAACATTTAGCAGAATGTTATTCTAGAAAAAATAAATATAATCAGGTAGGTTCTATTTGGTGTTACCTGATAGATGTATGTTGTTTTGACTTCTCCGGTTGTTGTGGTTGGAACTGTTATCATGTGCGTTCATTGTGTTTGAAATTCAATGTATAATCTCTCTATTACATGGACTCTGTGCAATCACTTGCAATGTTATTTGGTTGTCAATGTAATAAAACTCTGTGCAATTGCTCGCAATGCTATTTGGCTGTCAATGTAATAAAAATTTGTGCAATCGCTCACAATGATTCTTGGCTGTCATTTAAGATGCTATGTAGCAACTCGTCTGTTTCTTGGCCTTGTTGTCTTTACTGGTGGTATTTTCTCCAGAACATAATGAAAGACTTGTTTACCAGATTCTGTACAGAGTTAGTTGTGCATTCGTATAATTGTTCAATAGAAAACATATAATTATAGTAAGCACATAGATGGACAAACTTTTGAATTACCTATTGTTACTTTTATTGAGTGCGAGAGGTATTGAATGGAATGCCTTCTTTGGTTTGTCATGTTACATTTATAGGCTCTTGTTCTAGTTAATGAAACTATACACTTGTTTTGTTTTTCAATTATAGACTCTTACAATTACTTGTTACTAGACATTTCATTTACCTTATGACAAGATTTTATGTTCAACCACATTTGTCTTTTCCCCTTTAAATAAAAGGATAATCACAGTTTGTTAACAATAGATCAATCTATGGCTATAACTGTTCAACTACCTTTAACTAACAGAAAATAAAATTATAGAAGTCTTACCTAATTTCCTGTCAACCAACGGAAAGACTAAATAAAAGTAAATTCAACTTCCTTTGACCTGTCAGAGACTTCACCCAGTCATGGTGAGCTAGATGCTCTTGCATCAGGCTCCCAGGGAAAAAAGAAATCATGGCTCTGGTCCATGAACTTCTCGACTGAAGTACATGTATGTTCGATCTCCCTGGCGTCAAGCCACGAACTGTCCTCAATAGGACGGTTCCTCCACTTAACCAGGTATTGCAGATATTCCTTCAGCCGAGTTCGTTTAGCTACCTGAGTGTTGAGAATTCTCTTGATCTCGAGAGTTTGAACGTAAGGCATCTGTCTCTTCCAAGCTTCTCCTTCGTCCTAGGTGTTCCGTGTGGGTCGCATGATTCCTTCTTCTTCCTTCTCTTCTGGGTTAGCCATGTAGGGAAACAGGTCTGTTACATTAAAAATGGGCGAAATGCCTATTCAGGGTGGCAACTGGATCTCACAGGCATTTGCTAAGAACTTCCAAAGGATTTTGTAGGGTCCTATCTTCTTGTACTTTAATTTATTGTACGTACCTGTAGGAAAATGTTCCTTGCACAAATGTACGAGGACTTCATCTCCTACATTGAACTGTACCTCCCTTCCCCTCAAATATTCTTGTTGTTTATACTTTAAGCTGCTATCCTGTAATTTAATTTTTACCTGTTCATGCAAATCCCTCATCGCGTTAGCGAAATCTTCTCCATCTACGCTTCACCTTTCTTGCAGTCCAAGATCCCATAGTTCATGCACTCCGCGAGGATGCATGTCGTACAGAATTTGAAAAGGGCTCAAACCTGTGCTGTAGTTAGGTGAATCGTTGTAAGCCAATTCTACCTGGACTAGCACTCGATCCCACATTTGCGAATTCTCCCCCACTAAACTTCATAGAACATTCCCTAAACTCTTGTTTACAACTTTTGTTTGTCCATCCATTTGTGGATGATAAGTAGAACTGTAACTCAGCTCAGTATCCATTTTCTTCCACAGGATATGCCAAAAATGTCATGTAAACTTCACGTCCCTATTCGATAGAATAGATTTTGCAATCCGTGTAACCTGGCAATCTCGTTAGGAAACAAGTGGGCCACGTGGGTGGCGTCACTGGTTTTTTTGCAAGGAATAAAATGTTCCATTTTTTAGAAGCTGTCCACCACTACCATTACTAAGTCGTACCCTCGTTGTGTCTTAGGTAGACCTAAGATGAAGTCCAAGCTGACTGAGTCCCATGGTCTGCTTGGAACAGGTAATGGTGTATATAGTCCCGTGTTCTGATTATGACTCTTTATTAACTGGCATACTTTACGTTTGGCTATGAATCGCCGCACATCTCTCTGCATATTTAGCCAAAAATAGAAATGTCTGAGCTGCTCGAGCATCTTATCCACACCAAAATTTCTGGCCAAGCCTCCGCTATGATTTTCTCGAATAATATTCTCCCTCATCGAGCAGTCAGGTATGCACAATTGTCCTCCCTTAAACAATAACTTCTCCTATAGGTTGTAATCTAACCAAGGGTTGTTATCTCTCACTAAGGGATTCTAGAATGCCTCATAGGCCTCCCTAAATTCTGTATCTGTCTAGTACAAATCTTGTAAGTTCTCAAAACCCAGCACTTGCACAATGCTTTCCTGCAGAAGTAGAGCTTTCCTACTCAGTGCATTGGCTACTTTATTTGCTTGCCCACTAATATGTTTCAATACGAAATTGAAGCTCTGCAAATACTCCACCCATTTTGTGTGTCTGTGGTTCAGCTTGTGCTGCTGCATTACGTACTGTAGTGCAGAATTATCTAAGAATAGAATGAATTTGTTCCCCAACAGATAATGCCTCTAGTGTTTTAATGCCTGTATAACTGCACAGAATTCCTTATCATACAATGAATATTTTTGTCAACTTTCATTTATCTTTTCGCTGAAAAACACTACAGGCTTATCTTCTTGGTGAGCACAACTCAAATTGTTGTCCCGCTAGCATCACATCGAACCTGAAATAACTTCTTGAAATCTAGTAATCCCAGGATCAGTCTCTCAGTAATCTTCTTCTTTAATAACTGGAAACTTTATCCACTGCATCTGTCCATTGAAAAGGTTGGCTAGCCTTTTTAATGGTGTCCAACATTGGTGCAAAAATTTCACTGAAATTCTTAATGAATTTCCTATAAAAACTCACTAATCCTTGAAAGCTACATACCTCAAATAAATTTTTTGAAGATGGCCAATTCACTTTCGCTGCCACCTTCTCCGGATCCATCTTCAATTCATTGTATACTATTACAAACCCCAAATAAATCAATTCCTTCTGCAGAAAAGTACATTTATTCAATTTTATTAGCAATTTGTTCTGCTATAATTTCTCCAACACCTTACACACATGTTGAAGGTGTTCTTCCATTGTCCTGCTGAAATTCAGTATGTCATCCAGGTATACAATCAGAAATTTTCCGATGTACTCCTTCAGCATCTCATTCATCAACCTCATGAATGTACCAGGCACATTTATCAGCCCAAAGGGCATGAGCATCCATTCGTACAACCCCTCATCCGTCTTAAAGGTTGTCTTCCATTTGTCCCCCTCTCATATCTGAATTTGATGGTAACTACTCTTCAAGTCTATCTTGGAGAAATACGCTACCCCGCTTAAACAATCCATCATGACGTCCATCCGTGGTAGTGGAAACCTGTACCGGATGATGATCTTATTGATGGCCCTTAAGTCGGTGCACATCTTCCACTCTCCTCCCTTCTTGGGATCGAGGACCGTTGGAACAGCACAAGGGCTTAAGCTTTCCCTTATCAAGCCCTTGTCTAATAGCTCCTACACCTGCTTCCTGATTTCTTCATTGTCCTTGGGGCTCATTCAGAATGCTACTTTGTTCGGCAAACTAGCTCAAGGGATGAAGTCAATATGATGACTTATGCTCCGTTTGGGGGGTAATTTGTCCAACATGTCATCTACCACTATATTTGTAAACTCCTCCAACATATCTTGGATTTCCATAGGTAAATCTGATATCTCCATATGCAATAACATTGTCCTTGATTTCTTTACCACTGTGTAACCTATCTCACTATCCTCCACCTGTTTTAAAAACTATTTCCCATTGATCAACAACACTCTTGGTTCACTTGTCTCTGCTGCTCCTTCTTCCTTGAGGGGTACAAGCATATGCTTGATTCCATCCTTAACAAATTTATAACAATTCGTCAGTCCATCTTGTACCACTTTACTATCATACTGCCAAGGCCTGCCCAGCAGTATTTGACATACATCCATTGGCATAATGTCACAAACAACTTTGTCCTTATATTGGCCTATTTGAAACTCCACCTCGCACTATTCACCTACTAGTAACTGATGGCCTTTTTGCAGCCATGAAACTTTGTAAGGGTTTGGATGTTTCAAATGCTTCAACTCTAGCTTTTCTACCATCTCTGTTGACACTAAATTGTCAGTACTATCGCTGTCAATAATTAATTTGCATCACTTACCTCGTGATTTACAAACTATTCTAAATAAAGCCTTTCGTTGTGTCTCGTCAGTGTTCTCCTTGACTGGTTTTAACAACACCTTATGCAGCACTAAGGCTTCCCTAGTTTCTGAAGCATTTTCTGCTTCTTGGGGAGGTGCTACCATTTCTTCTGGCTATGCTACATATGCACCCCATTGTCTGCCTTGTTCTGCTTCCGGACATTCAAATGATCTATGTCCCCATTTATGACACCGATAAAATTGGTAACCAGCCCCTCTTCCTCGGTCGTTACCTCTGCCCCGCTGGGATGATCTACCACCTCACATTCTATCACCTCTGTCTGCTGATCCAGAAGCTCTGGAACTGCTACCTTCCTCATTATTACTTGCAGTCCACCCTCTTCCATAGGAGTGGACTTTCCCTCTGCTGGCTCCTCGTCCTCTCCGGGCATTCTGTCTTCTGGTAATCTTCTCCTCAGCGTTCATCACACTCTGATATGCTTCCTTAGTGTTGTTCGGTGACAAAATATTGATTTCATCCAAAATGTCTAATCTTAGCCCATTAACAAACCTAGCTGTCCTTTCCACTGTATCCTCTATTTATCCGGCCCACAAATTCGCTTGATATAACTCCTTCGTATATTCCCTTACTGTTAGTCCTTTCTATCTCAGATTCTGCACTTGTCTGTGCAGCGCAATCTAATAGTCCTTTTGCAGAAATCTACCCTTTAACTTGGCCACCATCCTTGACCAAGTTTTGATCGGCTACAAGTTCAATCTTTTCCTCTCATTCTGGACACTATCCCACCATAGGGCTGCATGTCCCTTCAATTTCGTCGCAGGGAACCGAACTCTGCTGTCTTCGGTGATTTCCTCGCACTTGAAATACTTATCCATCTGGATAATCCAATCCAATAAAACTTCGATAGACAAACTACCATCATAGGTTGGGAGTTATGGCTTAGGTTTACTGCTTGCTAGTAGAAGAGATGTCAACAATCTCACTTTTGCGGATTCACCTTCTGGTACATCTGCTATTGCTTTAGGTTCCTCCTCACTCTCGTCACCTATCTCTGGGTCTCTTCTTCTCCCTACCTCCACTACCTCCAAACGGGCAGTAAGAATTCGAATCTCCTCTCTCAATCCTCCCTCTTCCAACCTTCAAGCACCTCTACCATGACCTCGCCTTCCTCTTTCCATATCTTCAATCAATTTAACCTGCTCTGATACCACTTTGATGGAACCAGCCTGACTCTTAACAAACTTGTTGTACCAAGAATGATTTTAAATGTTTGTTGGTTGATTTAATCACACGGAATGCTGACATGCAGATATAATGCAATATAGATATTTCTGGGATTTCAGTTGATGAGCATTCAATTATATGTTTAATGTAAGGGTACTTGCCTTGAGGTTCGCATCTCCTGCTCAGTTCTTGGGTTACCTCCTTGTTTCATGGTATCCTCAGTCTTTTGCTATCTTAACGTCGAGGGTTTCCTCTGCAATGTTCTGTGAGGGTCGATGGGCAGCAATGCTGCAGGTCTTGATTGTGTTACGGTTACTTGTTGTTGTGACTGTATTTTTCCTGGTTCCTTGGTTCGTGGCTGGTTGTAACTTGTCTTGCACTTTCCAAGGCAAGCTCTCTACTGTATTTGATTTCTTTATACCGTGTCAGGTTTTTTGTGGTTGGTTTATTTTTGTTGTGTATTCTGGGGCCACTATATGTTGGTTCCTGCGCTGATGCTCCTCGTTCGGTTTTTGCAACACAACTTTAGTTCACTCTCAGCCTCAAACGATGGCGCTCTTCTAAATCTTGCACATACAGGTAATATATCCTTCTTTCAGCTCATGGACTTCCTTCCGTGGTTCCTGACCTCAGTTTCTTTTATTCTTCTTAGTTGGTTAGTGCTGTCATTGGAACACTGGTCTCAGCCTCTCCGCGAACCCTCAAGTCTCTACTGGCACTCCTAACAACCTGAATTCTTCATTCCAACTCTTTATCTACTCTTTTGTTTCAATATACCACTAACAACTGTGTGTTCTTGTTATGCAGGTGTTGGGGTTTGTCGTTGGAGGTTCTGGTGTCCCATGCTCCGATTCTACCTAGTAGGTTCTACTCCCACTGTCTTCTGCTAGTCTGTCGCCTTGGTCTTTTTAGTCGCGGCTCTTCAAATGGAAAGAGTTTGTTATACGCTTGCTTTGAGCAAGGCTCTGCTTATCGAGACTTAGGTTTTTTTACTGTAGTTAGATGAAAATTTCTCTTTGTGGCTGCGGCTCCCTTCTAAGTCCTTATCTGAGGTTCACTGTTTAGAGTCTGTGTGTCTGCGCTGTATGAAAAATGTTATCACTGAAACCCTTACCCAGGGTTTGTGGCTCAAGGTTTGAGCGTGAACAATTTTCGACTTTTTCAGTTCTGTTGTAATAATTTAATGTGCTGGACTTTTCGACATTTAGCAGAATGTTCTTTTGGAAAAAATAAATATAATCAGGTAGGTTCTGTTTGGTGTTACTTGATAGATGTATGTCGTTTTGACTTCTCGGGTTGTTGTGGCCGGAACTGTTATCATGTGCATTCAATGTGTTTGAAATTCAATGTATAATCTCTCTATTACACAAACTCTGTGCAATCGCTTGCAATGCTATTTGGCTGTCAATGTAATAAAACTCTGTGCAATCACTCACAATGTTATTTGGCTGTCAATGTAATAAAACTCTCTGCAATCACTCGCAATGATTCTTGGCTATCGTTTAAGATGCTATATAGAAACTTGTCTGTTTCTTGGTCTTTTTGTCTTTACTGGTGGTCTTTTCTCCAGAACACAATGAAAGACTTGTTTACCAGATTCTGTATAGAGTTAGTTGTGTATTCTTATAACTGTTAAATTTAAAAAGTATAATTACAGTAAGCACATAGATGGACAAACTTTTGAATCCTCTGTTGTTACTTTTATTGAGTGCGAGAGGTATTGAATGGAACCCCTTCTTTGGTTTGTCATGTTACATTTATGGGCTCTTGTTCCAATTAATGAAACTGTACGCTTGTTTTGTTTTTCAGTTACAGACTCTTACAGTTACTTGTTATTAGACATTTCGTTTACCTTATGACAAGATTTTATGTTCAACCACGTTTGTCTTTTTCCCTTTAAATAAAATGATAATCAAAGTTTGTTAACAACAAATCAATCTATGGCTATAATTGTTCAACTACCTTTAACTAACAAAAAATAAAATTATAAAGTCCTACCTACTTTCCTGTCAACCAACAGAAAGACTACATAAAAGTAAATTCAACTTCCCTTGACCTGGCAGAGACTTCACTAGTCATGGTGAGATAGATGCTCCTGCATCACAAAGGTATATTTGAAACTACCACATATATTCGTATTTATTACTTTCTATTGAAATTTCAACTTATATATTTGACCAGTTATCTTTTAACATTATTTAGATTTTTTTTTAAAGAGCATAGGTAGTTTCCTCTTGTAAATTGAACTATAATTATTTCAACTATTAGTATGGAAGGAGGGAAGGAATGTATATTTCACAAGTTTAAATGAAGAATATTAATTCAAATTTGATCAGTGATTATACAAATAAAATGATGTTTATTAGTCCATTAAATAAATAAAGAACATAAATACATGATGAGAATTCTTCCCTCGTTAAATAAATAAAACATAAACCCATATTGGCATTTGATTTATAGACTTCCTTAATGTTGGTCTCCCTGGATGGATAAGAATATAGTGCGTAACACAAGCTCATAGTTGTTTATAGGGCCTAACAAGGCCTCTAGATTCCTAGGACTTCTCCTTCAAACATATTAATCCAAAGGATTAACTTTGGTTGTAATTGAAACATTGAATTTTAATATTTAAGTATTTATAATTTCTATTTATATAGATATGAAACATCTCATTTTAATCTTTTTCAATCAAAAGCTTAAATTAGTTACTAGTAAATATTATTAGTTTCAGATTTCTGCAATCTATATTGTTATCAGAATGTATTTCATATTAATGATATCTTTGTTTTTAAGTTAACATTTTGAACCATCTATTGTGGTTAATCTTCGAGACAAAAGTGAAAAATAAGATCCGTCATTAAGTATAAATAGATGATTCGAAATATTGACTTAAAAATGAAAATGTGATTAATCTAAAATACATTCTAATACTAATAAATATATTGTTCATTTATGATAAATTACTTTGATATATTTATGATAAATTACTTTGATATATTAATCGAACTTAATGTAAAAAAAAATGTAAATATATAGTAATTGTCAAATTTCCATTATTTATTTTAGCAAAGTATCCCAACATTCATCATATTTGTGATAATAATTATAATTATGTTTCTTGTACTTATAAACTATGTTATCACAATACACTCTCACAAGTCTATTGCAATTAACTACGGATACAATTACAACATGTGTCATGGCCCCACTTAACCCAACTATATATATAGTTGTGAGAGACCTGTTTTATAAATAGAGGCTTCTCCCCAATTTTAAATGATTGTGAATTATTGAGATTATTTATTACATAATGAAATTATTTCTCATAAAGTATTTTTGTTAATGTTTCAACTTTTTATCTCTTAATTATTTCTACAATATTTTCAAAGACATTATTGTGATATCTCGAGACTATTACACTATTATTAATCTCGATCTATTCAGTGGAAACATTTTTACTTTGAAAGAGATTTCAAGACTGCTCTCACTTATTTGTTGGCCACATGAGGTAAGAATTTAATCCCCTTGATAGGATAAACTGTAAAAGGTTCATTAGAAAGATTTTTTATTTTCTTCCATGCCATGACGTACTAAATAAATTTATATATATGATATATTTTCTTACCATCTATAGGTTTTACATGTGACAATTGTGTAGAGAGTTTTAGTTTTTTTTTAATGCAGAAAAATTTTCTCTTCTATTTATTACATTTATATCCATTTCTTGATTTACATAGCTCATTATTTATTTATGTGTGTGTGTGTGTGTTAACGCTCATTCGTCAATGTGTGTTTATAGGTAAATGATTTCATTGTTCAAGAATGAGTTTAAAACTTACCATAATATATCAAATTTGATTATTATAGTAGTTATAATTGAAATCCTCTGCAGATAAATGAAGACATGCCACTTGTGTAATTTGGGTAAAAGATGCACTTACATTATGAAAATACTTATTTTTCTTCTCTTTTCTATTATGTCATGTATTATTTTAATTGCCATATATAAATAAATTGACATTTCAGAATTTGGATAATGAATATGTACATACATTGTATTTACTTTTCTTTCTTGCTTTCTATTATAGTAGTAGTTAATTAAAATTCTGTAATATTACTCTACCCGAAAATGAAAGCAGGCTTGCTAAGTTACTTGTTGCATTAGAGGAGAATGGTGATAGGAAATGTTATTTCCTCTTCAGGGAATGAAAGAGTTTTAATAAAAGGAAAATTTTAATAACAATATCTAAAAACATTGTAGATAGTTTAGCCATGGTGAACGGGCGTGTCAATATCATCCTTTCATAAGTTAATATTCAATGTATGTATTTGTATATTTGATAATATTTGTAAAAAAATCATTTTTTCAATCGTTTATATATATTATCAATTTTATTTTATTTTATTTTTTTATTATAAAGTCAAGGACTCTTAAGAGTGATCTTTGGAATGTGTTTTGTAGTAGTAGAAATCTTGTTGTAAATGTTAAAGAAGAATTTGGAGTGCATATTGGAGATCAAATTAGTCTTATAGAAGACGACGATAATGATAATACAATTAAGAATGATTGTAAAAAATTGATATAGGACTCCTTTACCTTAATATATGAAAACTATGAGGATGTTTATGATGTATTTCTAATTGATTTCTCACAGCCTTTTTATGAATGTTTAATGACAAATCTTTTATCTACTATATTATTCTTAGTGAACTTGAGGGTATTGAATATTTTTTCAAACACTTTTGTCATGTAAAACTTAATAAATGTAATATAAATAATCATATATACATAAATTTATACTTTTCTAATCTACTTTTACTCTTCATAAATGTCCAAATTAAAGATGCAATATTTACGATTAGTATTGTTCTCCTTAACTAGGTTTTTTTAAGTTGTAGATTATTAGGTGACATTATGTTACCTTCAACAAATAATTTACCTTTCATATACTAAGAATGAAGTGTTAAGATATTGATGTATATCCTGATGATCATATTATATATCACAAACAATATTAATGGGAAACAAGATTAATGCAATGTCAAAACAATAGATATCAAACATATCAAGTAACTAAAAAGGTTCCTCATAAGGTTGTTCACCATATTTCCATAATTCCACATTATCATTTTTCAAACTATAGAATAGTTGATGGATTACCATACATAGAAGATAATTGAGGTTGGTCTTGTTCAAATTCATGAAAATGGTTTTGAATTTAGGAACATCAAAGAAAGATGCATAATTTTTAAAGAAGATCCTGTTAATGTTAGGTTTTCATTTGAAACTAACAATGTTAGTCCAATCAAATAGCTTAGGCTTACTTATTTAGTGTGGCCTACTTATATTATAAAATTTAATTTTCCCTTATGATGAACCATACTTGTTGGTTCAAAACGTTGGCACAAATAATTTTATGTAATGGATCTAAATCAAATAGATCAAAAAAATTCAAATCACATAAACATAAGCTCGAACATAGTAACCATCCTTCTTGGATGTCAATAAATTAAAAGAAGATATTGTTGGTGATGATTGTTCTAAGTATAATTTTACCATATTATTTCAATTTTCATAACAATATTCAATTATCTTCTTCACTACATTATCTCTCTCCTTTGTCTCTCTCTCTCTCTCTTTCTCTCTCTCTTCTCTCTTCTATATTATATATATATATTATGTTTTATATTTATATATAATATATATATCTATATATATATATAGTAGTAGTTAATTTTATTTTTAATGAATCGGATAGTTAAAGTTAATAATAATATATATATTTGGCTGCTTATTGACAGATTTTTGAGTTTTCTTGATTTGCACTATGTTATGACATCTCTACAATGGGTAAGAATTTTTCATTTAATGGAATGCGTACATGGAAAATGTATGAGACCCAACGGATAATGTGTTTTTGTGTTATGTAATGGGCTAGTATGTTGGTCATCTTCAGTAACTTTTTTTTATCATAAAATAGCACTATAACAATGGTATTGTAGCAATGTTGTATTAGTATAACAAAAATAATATACATGGGTGTTGCAGCATATGGGTATAAGATTAGTACTATACAAGGGTATTTCAACGATTCCACATGGGTGTGATAAGATCACTATATAGGGATCATGTAGTAATTCTATGATGGTGTTGTCACAATGCAATAATAACATTGTACAAAAATCTAAAGTATAGAAATTGCAAAAAAAGGAATCGATTAATCAAAGAAATTCATTATAGTGAAAACATATCTAATCTTATTTCTCAAGAAATTTATGGGGATATGTTTGTCCAAAACCTTACAGAAAGGGTTCACAAGAAAATGTACTTTACCACTTCTTTGTGACCTCTCGAAATAATTTCTTTGTTATGTAACAAGAACACTATAACAAGGATCTTGGAATAGAACTATACACAGGTGTTTCAACAACGTGAAAGCAATGTAGTAGTAGAGGTGTTGTAGCAATGTGACAACAACATAATAACAACCATGTTGTATTAATGCTACAAGATTGTAAGAACACCCATATATATTGATATTGTTACAACCCTCTAGCATTGTTGAAATAGCTCTATGACTATAGTAATATTACATCATGAAGTAAAGTTTTGGTGTAGACCAATAGAATATACCTTGGCAGTGATAATTTTATCAAAATAGCATGCATTTTTTCTAATAATTTCTATATTTCTAATTATAATTAAATTTAATCCATATCTTGCATGTGTTCAAACAAATGGTAAATTTGTATGTCCTATTTTTGATCTTTAGACAAAACCCATCATTCAAGAAGTTTAGGTGTTGACCTAATGAAAAACATCTTTCTAGTGCAAATTAAGGCATTCGCATAAAGAAATAAATAATGGCACCTCACCTATGGAACTTCAAATATAACATAAATTGTCAACAATTCATCTACGTATCATATATGTAATGTTTCACAATTTTTTATTTGTATGGAATTTTGTTTATTGTATCTAAACTTATTGTTTTAATTTGATTTATGTTTCATAAATTTCATAGATGCATTAATGGGATTCCATGAGGAATGAAAATTTACCCTTTAAAATTTAGTATGTAACCCTACTATGACCACTTACAAATAGCTCATTGTTTTGTTACAATTTGTATTGGAAAGAATGTAATAGAAACATTATGGAGAATTTTAGATGGAAGAAGTGACTAAGAAAAAGTTGTAAAAAATTGTAGTGGAATCAAAGAATCCAATCATGCAATGTAGATTGTGATTCATTCAGATAGCAATGGATGCTAAAATAATATTAAATGTTGATTATTAGAGAAGAAAAATAATGTTGTAAAATATGTCATTTATAATATTAAATTTCCTACCGGATTTTGTTCAAATATCTATAATATCTTAAAGAAGAAATGTGAATTTGGTGGGGTAAAATATCTTACCAACCTATCTTCATTAAGGTAATTATTTGTTATATTTTTCAACTGGTATACATGTTCTTAGTATCTCTATGGTACACTACATTTTTACAATATGTTATATATCCTCTAGGCATGTTTTGTTTAAAGATTCATTTTCTTATAGTATGTTTTACCTCTACCTCTTTTAGGTAGCTTTGAGAACAAAGTAAAGAAAATTATATATGGTGTTGTAAAATGCGTGAGGTGAGTGTGATACCTTTTTTTATGCAAAATGTTGAAAGTAGAACAAGTTGACACATGTTTTACTTGCAACTATGTATTTTTTTCTTGAAACCTCATGTGATTTCCTTGCATCATGTGTAGGTATTTCATCAAAAGAAATCCATAAATAAGATATAAATTAATAGAGGGAAGAAATTTGTCATCCTATATTTGAAAGCAAAAGAAAAGACCTCCGACATTTTCCAGTGCACAAATCACTACTTCATACACCTAATTGAGGGGGTCGAATTGTGTGACTTGTGTGCACATGGTCAATATGGATGGTAGAGAGGAATTTAGAATCATTCAAAGGTTTTGATATACAAAAATAATGTCTTGAGGATTATATGGTAGACGGATATATGGTATACAACCCTTAGTGTATAGTATCTAGTATATTCCTAAATTAGACAAAGAATATGAATGTGCCTTGCATTTTGGATGTCAATCCCATCATCAATTTTGAATGAGAGGTTCTATTAGGGAAAGGAAGAATGAGGAAAATGAAAGGTGAGTAGCATATAGTACATATTTATAGTACTTTAGATTTGTATTTTCATACATATTATAGTACTTATCCATTTTTTATTCCTCCAAGCATTAAGGCTTATCCCAGTACCTAATCATTGATGAATTTTCTTTTTATGTATTTGGTCAAGACTGGGATGCAATATATTTGTAAATTTCAAACAATATTTATTAGATGAAGGTACAGATAAAATGATATGGTAGGATTCCATGGGAAGGGGTGGCTACATTTTTTAAATATGGTCACCATACTAAAAGTGATAATATTAGATAGAGGGAAACCAAATTAACATGTGGATTAAAATATAAGCAGGTAAGCATTCTCACCCACAAATTTTATATTTCCCCATTATATTAATTTATGAGGTTTATTTTTTTAATTAAATATTGTATAAGTCTAAATATGTTTATTAACTTAAAATGCATTTTTGTGTGACCATATTACAATTGAAACAACATAAAAATGTGGTGCAATAACCATAAATTTACCATCAAAAACATAGATGGCACTAAGGAAAACTCTAAATGTGGGATAAATACGATATTTTACATCAATAATATTTATTTTAGAAGTGACATCCATATATAAGTATTGCAGGATAGATGTTGTTGGGTCCCTATAATATTAGTGATTACCCCATTAATATTGTAGTTGCATCCCTTATTAGTATTGTTGTGCCCCTATTATCCCCATATTGTTATTATTGTGCCCCATAGAATCCCTCTATTGTTATTTTTGTGGCTTTATATTATTATTGTTAGGTCAGCTGGGTTATATTGTTACTCCTTAGAATCCTATATATAGAAAGGAGGTTTTGTCATTTGAATCATCCAAGATTTGTTCATTTATGTAATGTACAAGAGGCTGCCCCCTCGAAGAGGCTGAATTCTAAGGCGTTCATCTATCTTTTCTATCTTTTGTTGAACTGGTTTCATAACATTTGGTATCAGAGATTTGGATTCTAGGGTTTAGCTGCTCCAAACCGGTCATCGTGGCATTTTTGCTATCACTTTTTTTCTGCCATGTTTCAGAAGCTAAAAAAAAAACCCACTTGAGAAGAAATCGCGCTGAATCTTAGGTCCGAATTTGAGAGATTTTCATACTGTATTTACAAAGATATGATCTGAGGAAGTTGGTCTTTTTGTAGACTCCTGAATTACATTCCAAACATGTGACCTGGGGAAAATCATCATAACTTTCTCTTTGAGCATCAGTTTGAAATTGCGTAAGAAGGTGCAGAAAGAGGACAAAACATAGTTTCTTGTGTATATATTTTAGAGCCAGAGGTCACAACAGTGACTCATGGCACGTCGTACAAGTTCACTCTACTGAACTAGTCTATAATCAGGTCACTGTGGGAGATTTGGCATAACTCTTCCCTGGAGAATCCAATTTGGATCAGACTGGTGGCATTGGAAAGAGGACAAAAAGGGTTACTGCAAGTCACAATTTCAGAACTAGATGATACAAAAGTACAAAGATACATCAGAGTCAATATCAAGCTCCTACAAAGGGAAAAACGTGTGTAGATTCTTTTAAATTGTTGCTTAAGATTGGTTTGAAAATTTATTTTGAAGGAATTGAAAGGGCATAGTAGAGCATTATTATCAGTAACTAATTCCACGAGGAAAGAAAATGCAAACACCTAGTAAGCAGCCTGATGACTAAACATCCAAAACCCCAACTCTAGGAGATGAAGCGCCAAACTATGGGCCTCATTTTGGGTAAATTGCTACATCAACTTCCCAGGGTCGTAACTTTTCCATACGATCTCTATTTGACGTGCACAATACCTCATTAGAAATATCTATCTAAGGAATAAAAAATTGGGATGAGAAACATCAGCCAATATACCCATGTTGCTCCCAATTTTCCCAAAAAACGTCGTTTAGGGTCTCAAAATGGCTAAGGAAGTTTAAGACCCAAAAAACTGCCAAAAATAGTAAATTGTCCTATAAATAAGGAAACTGAAAAACTGAAAGAAACAATGGTGGGGTTCCAAGTGGAATTAGTGAGTGGCGACCAATATCCACCTGGATCAATCCTGCCCCCTTAGGAAGCAATGGTCCCCATTGCGTTGACTTCCTCCATGAGATGAGGAAAGTTCTGCTGAACTTGGTCCCTAGTGAGACACTTGCCTTGGCGAAGGAGTTGGCCTGCTTTGGCAACTCAATATAATTAGATCTTTTGCTGGCGAGTGTGCTTGAACTATGTGTCCATGATCCGACTAGATGCATATTGTTCCATGCAATCTCGATTTAACTTTGTTGGTGTGAGTTGTTCTACAATGTTGGATGTGTCTAGTAATGGTGGAAAGTATGGCCAAAGGCAGTCCACATTGAATATTGGGTGTAGACCAAGGAATGGGGGAATGTTGAGCTCAAATGGATTGTCTCCTATAGCCTGGGTAATGGTGTAAGGACAATATCGGAGTGGTCTGAGTTTCCAATAGGCTCTGGTAAGGCATTCCTTTTGCAAATGCAACCAGACTTTATTGCCCACCTAAAACTTGTGTGGAACCTAATGTTGATCATGTCGCTTCTTGTACTTTGCATTTGATTTCTCCAAAATTTTGTGGACCTATTGGTAGATATGTTGGATGTGCTCAATGAAGTTGTTTTCCTTATTCATTTTAGACTAGACATGAGTTAGATCTGCCTGAGTAGTTGTAAAAGGCATGCCCACAGCAATGGGACATAGTGGTTGGAATCCCAAGCCCAACTGAAAAGGGTTGTGGCTAGTCAAGCTATGGATAACCTGGTTATAGCTATGCTGGACATAGAGGAGGCTCTCATCCCATGTGCGTGGATGCTTTGAGTTGTACATGTGCAGAATGTGTACGATCATCTTATTGATAACCTCTGTCTGGCCATCAGTTTGGGGATGGATGGCTATGGACTTAGTGAGTTTGGTCTCCAGCATCAACCAGAGACTAGACCAAAATGTATTGAGGAACCTACTATCCTAATCTAAGTTGATAGACTGTGGGATCCCAAACTGTAGGCATTCTCATTCAAAGAAGAGTTTAGCAGTGGCTTCCGCAGTGATATTCTTCTTGCGGGCCACCATAATGGCCATCTTTGAGAATCTATTGATGAGCACAAAAGAACAACCATTTCCATGCTTAGTAGAAGGAAGGCTCGACATGTAATCCATGGAGATGGATTCCTAAGGTCGAATAGGGGTAGGAAACGGAGTATAGAGGAATTGCTTCTTAATGATCGGTTTGGCAATGGTGCAGGCAGTGTGGGATCTGATGTACTTTCTCACATCCTATCAAAGATTCTGCCAATAGATATACTTCTACAATATTGCCACCATTTTCTTGACCCCGAAATTCTCAACATCCCGAAGGTAGTGTGCTTCACAAATCATCTTGGCACGCTCACTTGAAGGAACACAAACGTGACCTACGTGGCATAACAGGGCATCCTCGAGGTGAAAATTTGCAACATGCTGACCGTCCAAGAGTGTATGGTATGTGTGGATGAATTCTGGGTTTCTTGTGTAGAGAAGGGGCCAATCAGAAGTCTTATGCCCACAAGAGTTGAGCACGGTGGTTAACGCCATGATCGGTGGTTGACTAAGGCAATCTACCACATTATTGGTGTTTCCCTTCTTATACCTGATATTCAAATGGAACTATTGCAGGTAGGTGGACCACTTATGATAGTGATCATTTTGCAACTTCCCTTGCATTTGTACGAATTGCAGGGTTGGTGGTCTGTGTGGATGATCGTTTCCTTCCCCAAAATGTAATGCCTCCATTATTGGCAAGCCTGGATAATGGAATACATCTCTTTGTCATAAGTGGGATACTTTCGAATGGTGTCTGAAAGTGTCTCACTGTGATATGCCACTGGATGCCCATGTTAACTATGGACTACCCGATTAGCATAGTCAAAGGCATCTGTCTCAAACTCAAATGGTTGTTGCAAGTCTGGTAATGCGAGCACCAATGCCGAGCATAAGTAATGTTTCAACTCTCTAAATGCCTTCTGTTGAGATTCAGACCAAACGAATTTCGCATTCGCTCCTCCCTTGGTGACTTGACTCAAGGGCCAAGTGATATGGGAAAATCCCAACACATACCTGCGGTAGAAGCTGGCAAGACCTAAAAAGCTGTAGAGCTCTGTCAGAGTGGTTGAGGATGGCTAATCTCGAAGGAATTGGATCTTTACTAGATCCACATGCATCCACTGTTCATTAATAATGTATCCTAGATACTGAACGTAATTCATGCCAAAAGTGCATTTCTCCAAATTGGCACATAAATTGTGTTGCCGTAGTGTTTGGAGAACCTGTCAGATGTGGTGGAGGTGC
>APFE031758157.1:0-11594 GCA_000404065.3 Pinus taeda | reverse complement strand
AGAACCATTTCAGAAGCTTCAAGCTATCTAGCATTGCTCTCCTCCACTGAACCACAAAATGTAAGAGAGGCATGCAAAGATGAATGTTGGGTCAAGGCCACGGATGAAGAACTTGAGCAGATTAAAAACATTAACACTTGGGAGTTGGTTCCTAGACCAAAAGATAAGAATATTATAGGGACAAAATGGATATTCAAAAAAAAGCTGAATGAAAATGGAGAAGTTATTAGGAACAAGGCCAGACTTGTTTGTAAAGGGTATGCTCAACAAGAAGGTATACACTTTGAAAAAACTTTTGCACCAGTTGCTAGACTTGAGGCAATAAGAATGTTCCTTGTGCTTTCTAGCTTTCAGAAGATCAAAGTATTTCAAATGGATGTGAAATCAACCTTTTTAAATGGGGACTTAGAGGAAGAATTGTACATTTAGCAACCAGATGGATTCATCCTTGGGAAATATCCTAAACTTGTATGCAGACTTAAGAAGGCACTCTATGGTCTTAAGCAGGCTCCAAGGGCTTGGTATTATCGTCTAGACAAATACCTCCATCAACAAGGTTTTTCAAAGGGATCAGCAGATAGCAATCTATATATAAAAATTGATAATGATAAATTGCTAATACTTGTTGTGTATGTTGATGATATCATCTTTGGTAGCAATGAAGAAGCCATGAGTCAAAACTTTGCTTTGGTGATACAGAGAGAATTCCAAATGTCCTTTCTTGGTGAGCTGACATATTTTCCTGGTTTACAAATCGAACAAAATAAAGACAGTATCTTTTTATCACAAACCAAGTACCTCAAGCAGATTTTAAAAAAATATGGGACAAAAGTTTCAAAACCGGTATGTACCCCTATGGTAATAGGATGCAACCTCAGCACAAATGATGAATCAGCAGCAGTACATAAACCAACCTATAGATACATGATTGGTAGTCTACTCTATCTAACAGGTACTCAGCCAGACATCATGAATGCAGTAGGAATAATTAGAATATTCTAGGCAAATCCAAAGGAAGCACACGTTCAGGCAGTTAAAAGGATTTTCAAATATCTTCAAGGAACACAAAACTATGGCTTATGGTATCCTAGAGATGCAGATCTCACACTTCATGCATATACAGATGTAGATTGGGAAGGAAGCGTGGATGACAGAAAAAGCACTAGTGGTGGTGCATTCTTTATGGGTTCTAGATTAGTATCTTGGTTAAGCAAGAAACAAAGTTCAATTGCTTTATCCACAGTAGAGGCAGAATATGTGGTTGCTACATCTTGCTGCACACAACTCCTTTGGATGATGCAAACTTTGCAATATTTTCAAATCACTTGTACACCACCTATCTCCATCTTTTGTGATAATACAAGTGCAATTAGCATTTCAAAGAATCTTGTCATGCATTCAAAGACTAAGCACATACCTATCAAGTATCATTTTCTCCAGGAACAAGTGCTTGAACAAAAGGTCGAATTGGAGTATGTTCCCTCTAAGGACCAAGTTGCTGATATACTCACCAAACAACTGCCCAGGGAATCATTTGAATACCTCAGATAGAAGCTGGTGGTAGTTGATGCATCATCTTGCTGTTGAATCTTGTTTGTTTCAGAGAAAAGTGGTTGTACACGAGTTTCATGAGGTTAATACACGTACATACGTCGGTTTATATGGATACAGTCGCATATATGTTGGTTGAAGACAAACAGTGGGCCAGGCTCTGAGAGAAAATATTCTGATATGGGTCTGTCAGAGACCATCTGGCACAAGTTCAGGGGGAGCATATAATGCATTGTTGGCATTATCTTAGAAGATCATGGTTCAATTTCACAGTTGCTTTTGGTTTCAAGTGGAACAAGATGCAAAGGGAGAACATTGTTGCTGGTCTGAATGATGCTAATGATACCTGTTGATAACTATCATAGTCTTAGATATTTCATCTTTATGTCATGTACTTCTTTTCTTATCAAGGTCATGTAATGGCCTATCTTGGATTCCCCACTATGCCTGGGATGGATGATGTAATGTTCTTGTTTTATCTTGTGTAAATTGCTGATGTATCCCCACTTGATTGGGTGGATGAGTCAATACTGGTATATCCCCATTTGTTTGGGAGATGGATGTATGTATGAGTCTTTGGTGATAGGAAGGTCGCTTATGATGTATAGAGCCATGTTCTTTCTTATAGACCATTTTTTGTAGACCTAGCCCATAGTCAGGGGGAGCATAAATAGCAGAGCAAAGGTTTCAACATGAACTCAGGGGAAGCATAACCCTTTTCCCTTGATGTCAAAGGGGGAGAATGACCTTGAACTCTTGAAAGGTTTCCATCAAGTCCAGAGGGGGAGATTGTTGGCATTATGACATAGGTTTGGCACTATGGCACAGGTGTTGTCCTTGATGGCAATGCACTCAGGTGGTAGATCACAGTTAAAACTCTCAGAATGGAACAAAACTTCATATACGTAGGTTCCTTTTAACCATGTCGTGTATATACACGGTATTGATGATAAAAAGTCGCGTATGCGTATACACGCACTTTCATGTACGGAAAAGCGCGTACATGTGGGAAATACTATTTTTGGGTCCATGGTAATTGGACCTATGGTTTTCGACCTTGGTATTGCATCCGAAATATTGAACCCAGGTATTGGGTCCCTAGTATTGGTTATCTATGGTTTTGGGCCATGGTTTGAGTAAGGCCAAGACTATAAAAAGGAAGAGATCATTTGGCAAGTGGATTGACTCAAGTGTTGAAAATCTTGTGAGGAGCAAGATCTGGAATACTGGTGTTTGGTTTATGGTACATAGTTATATCTGAATCAAGGAGGAACCTGAGCATTACAAGATGGATAAGTTGTATTGAAGGGTCAAATCTCAATACTTGAATAGTAGTATCTTTGTGTGATTCTGATCTATTATATTTGATGCATGAATTGATCTATGAATCTGATAATTTGGGTATAATTAATGCTTGAATTCTTGAAAAGGCAAAATTGTCTTTCATAGATTTGTATGTAGGATTGGCACAGTGAAGGCATGTATACACGTTGGTTCAATAATTCAAAGAAGTGTATATGCAGGTTTGCCTTTATACAGAAGCGTATGCATACAGGTTCCTCATCTTGAAGTAGCGTACATCTCATAAAATATGTTTTAGCTACTTCAGTTTATTGCTGCAGTATTTTGGGTTAAGGATTGGTGTCTGGTTACTGTTATTATTCTAGTTACAGCATTTAGAGAAGTGATTGTTTGATTTAGCATTGGGTTGTACAAAGAAGATTAGTTGATGTAGATATACTTGATGTTATTCATGGATCCAGTCTAAAAATTTATGAAACGTGGTCCCTGGAAGAAAAGAGAAGGTTGTAGCCTTTTGTAGGTCAGCACCTATGTACTAGTACCTCAGCTAGTACAAGAGCTAAGGGGTTGTAGCTCCCTTTCAGGAGAAGCTGGAGAATGAGAGAAGGTTGTAGCCTTCTGAAGGTTGCAGCCTGTGTACTGGTATAAGACTGCACCAGTACAAAAACATTGTAAAAAGAAGTTTCTAAAGTGAAAGAAGATAAAGACAAATTATAGTTGGTGGTTTTCACCCACATTTGGTTTCTACCTTATATCTTGTGTTCTTCTGTGTGACTGTCTGCTCTATTTTCTGTTTTTGGTTACTTTTTATATGGTTCTGACACACAGGTTTATGAATAGCATCTAAAGAATAAATTAAATTATAAGTCTGCAACTTATATGCTAGTTTCATTAACTCAAGTTGTGTATATACGCTGTTTGCAATAACTCAAGTAACATATACAAATCGATGTATGAAATGAAAAATAATTGACTTGATAATACTGATTCACCCCCCCTCTCAGTATTATTTCCAACACTATCTGAGGACTACAACAATGGGAAGTGGAACATCGGTCCATGGACCCATGCTGCTCCCAATTTTCCCACAAAACTTCGTTTATGGGCTCAAAATGGCTCTGGAAGTTGAGGACCCGAAAAACTATCGAAAACTGTAAATTGTGCTACAAATAAGGAAACTAAATTACTAAAAGAAACAATGGTGGAGGTCCAAGTGGAATTGGTGGGTGGCCACCAATATCCACCTCGATCACCATAGGACTGAGTGTCATGCTGAGAGGCTTGGCACTGAGGGGTTACGCTATCAAAGCCTTTTTCTATTGTAATGATTTTCAAATAATCGGTATGAAATTGTAGCCTTCTGATGCCTCCCAACTCCTTTTGTTTAACCACATTCTATTTTTCCTCAATGGGACTGTGTGCAGTAACCAGAGTCTTGGTGCATAGGTGCTTAAGGCTTCGAGCTCTTGTCAGGGGCCTATCTCCCTATGTAATCATGATCTACCCTTGGTTCTTTGAGCACATGATACCAATGCCAACTATACATCAGAAGCCCCTCCCATTGGAACTTTTTTAGAAAAGAAATTTCATAGGAGTTATGATAGTCACATCTACGATAAGATCTGTAGCACTTGGTGCTCAACCCTAGCTTTGCTCCCTTAGTTCTTTGGATCTTTCATGACCAACTGCCACCTATTTGTGGTTCTCCTTCTATCAGAAGTTTTCCCAATAAGAATCAAATTAAAGTTTCGATGACCCCTTTCTCTGAAATGCTTTATAACGCTTGGGTGTTTGACCTTGGTCTAAGCCCTTGGTTCTAATGAGTCTTCATGATCAAGTGCCAGAATACATTGAATTTCCTCTTCATCAAATATTTCTGAAAAGGAATTAAAATAGTTCTGATTCCACCATCCTCTAAAATCCCATCTTAGAGTTGCGCCCTTGGTCAGCCCTGCACCCTTTCTCCCTTCAAATTCCATGATGGGGTGCTAGTGATTTGAAATCCCTCTCATAGGAATTTTTCAACTTGAAAATTAACTTTGGATTTATGAAAACTCCCACTTTCAATGAGATCATAGCTCTTGGTTTTCAGCCCCTAGATCTGCATCCTTGGTCCGACTAATTCTTTGCGACCAAGTCCCACATGATTTCGGAGCTCCTTCCATCAAAATATTTTCAAATTCAAATTAAAATAGAGTTATGATGAAATCTTCATAAAAAATGCAGACCTCTGAAGCGACATCATGTTGATGTCATCACCTCCACATGGCGCCTCTTGAGTGGTGAGATGTGTCAGCCAGATTTTTCCCCTTAGGCCCTAAACAATGTTGAAGCTGACTGCCATGTTTCCTTCATGATGCCACGTCAAGTTGATGTCATATGCCTCATCAACTTCTCATGGTAAATTATTTTCTACCATGTATCATGTCTTGAGGAGAGAGAAAGGATCCATGGGTCCTCAATTTTAGGACGATTTCCTTTGAAGTTGAATTTTATTAGGAACCTCAGTGTTTGATAAAGAATTCATTTGATAACAATTTCTGAGGATCCGATCCTCCAATCCCCACTACTCTGAGGTCTTGCCTTCCTATATTGGGCTCTGCTATAGCTTCCTTTTGATATTTTGATACTTCCCCTTGAATTTTGGCTCCCAAAATTTAGGGTTTCCTATCTAATATTGGCTTCCGAAATGTCATCCCTCTTTGTGATTTTGACCTCTGAAATTTGTAGCCCTCTCATTGATTTTAGGCTCTGAAATTTCATCCCTCTCTGTGATTTTAACCTCCAAAATTTTGGTCTCCTTTTATGGCTTTGGGACTTAGGCTTTTTTTTTGCCTCCTCAAAATTTAGGCCTCTAATATTTCTTCTCCTTTTGGTCTTTTGCACTCATTTGACATCATTTGGCACAATTCGAACAAGGTGCAATATGTTAGAAAAGTATATATTTTCTCAAACAAATGAAAATGGGAGGTAATATGATATTACATTTTGAATAAAGAGAATTGCCACAAGAAGATGAAAATTTTTTGCAACAAGAGAACATAGTTCAGACTATAGCATATTTAAATAAGGAAAAAGGTAAAGCTCTGATGGTTCATTTGACTAAAGATAAAATAAGAAAAAACAATCCAACGAAACTTTCCTCAAATCAAGACCCTACCATCCTAAGACAAAACTTAGGCTTTCATGAGGTTGACTTAAAATATAATGGATGAATTGCTTACCTTTCCCTTTTCACAAGTCAGTAAGATTCCTTAGAAAAGATAAATTCTTATCAAGAGTCTCAATAATGAAGAATCCTACAGTGCTAAAATAGTTTTTGCTATCAATCATTCACAGGGTAATCCCTTAGTTTAAACAAAACCACATGGGAAGGTCCCTCCTTTTTATATACCACTTAAAAATCCATAGTTTGTGTTACGCAATAGTTTGATTGATAGTGGTGTTACCAATAACATTATGCCAGTTCATATTTGAAGGAAATTGGATTTAGTCACACTACACTATGCAACAAAAGTAATCATATCTCAACATACTTAAGGAAGGTACCTTCATAATGAAATAACAATGATTTTTTTGCAATGATACATTCAATCCCTCATATTGAAACTATATTCACAACAGTGGTAGTTGATTTACCTTATGCATATGGATTAGTTCTAGGGAGGGAATGAAGCTTCGCTCTTAGGGCATATATGGTGAAAAATGGAAGTCTAGTGATGCTTCTGAAAAAATATGATCGACTAACAAGAATAACATGAGGGCCTAAGAATCTTGTCTTCTTTGGGAAGAAGAAAACTAATGTTGTGGTTCAATGTATTGACACATGTGTGGGAAATTATTTCATTCTTAACAATACACAAACTCTACAAAATAGTGACTAGAATTCATTTTAAAATACTTGAAAGATTTTTTTTTATAGTTCCATATCCAACAGTGGATTGAGAGTAGGAGTAATTTTAGAAGGACCGCGAGGTGAACATTTTCCAAGTGCCTTTTCTTTGAAACTTGTTTGTACAAATAATGAAGAAGAATATGAAGCATTAATTCAATGTCTATTGATATTGCATCGAAAGGGAATTAGAAATATCCCAATTATATAAAAATATAGACTATGAATCAGGTTATTAAGAAGTATAGAAGCAAAAAGGATAGGCTTAAAGTTTACCTAAAAAGGGTTTTGGATTTGATTAGAAAATTTGTTTCATTTCAACTATAATTTATTGCAAGGGATCTCAATAATAAGGGAGGTCCTTTAGCTATTGCTACCATACCTTTTGACCCTAACCCAACATCTGATTCATTTCTAGTTAAGATGTTGTTTCATACATCTCTTCCTAGTAATCAAGAATATTAGTAGTTGATACATGATCATCTACAAGAAAATATCATTCTTGACCTCTGGGTCAAATTCCATTTACTAAGAGAGTTTTTCCCATGATTTTTTTAGGAAGGGAAATTTTGTTCCCTAACTCATTTAATTGGTAATATATTTTTTCATAGTCTAGAAGGAATTTATGTAGCTAGAGAAGATGTTATCAAATTCTTATGTAATAGGACAATCTAGATAATTTAGGAAAATTGTTAGAAGTTGGCTTTGGATATTGTTGAAATATAGGCATTCTTCTATACAATAAAATAAATGAGAAAAATACTTGTCTGTTTAAAGGGGGGGCTTGACCCAAGTTCAGATAATGTTGGGCACCAACAAAACCCTCAACCATTGTCCCTTTCGACAATGACCTGCAAGCAGATCATGGTCTAACCTGAAGCGGTTATGACAGGTTGCAGAACTACGTTTCTGCAGCAAGAGGTATATGTGGGTTGTTGCGTCCGTGTATTTACTTATTTTTTCTACCTTCCTACAACTTCACACACATGAATAACTTCACGTTGTTGATTAATATTACATAATGATTTTTAACACATAGATATAACAAAAATAGTATAACATGTATTCTTAAACCATATGCATAGTGATATCAATAACAATAGATAATCGACACAAAAATATCACACAATACCTCACCAAAACTTCTTATTTATTAAAAATGATCTTCAATATGTAATGCTCTTCCCTGACCTGCGCACCCAACTACAGGTGGTTTTTGCACTTATCTTTAGACTCTTCAAGGACTCCACACACTCAATTGCAAAGCCTTTCCCGAAATACAGACTCACGACAAAGAATACAAACTATATATACTTAGTTTTTCTATCATATCATCATATGTGATAAAGAATTGCATGTTCTTTATATATACTTATAGATTTGGTAATAAAAATTATACCTGAAGAGATATTCATGCGGAAAGAGTTAACCTTGCAGACAAAACCAACCTCCCTAGAAGCCTAAGACTTTCTAGTGACAAACAAGGCAATTAAGAGCAATCCTTCTCCAAGCATGCATTTATCATACAAGAAATCAAGTGTTTTAGATCCTACCTATAGTCCAACGCTGTTGTAGTAGTCCAGCCTCGTCGATCCGGATGAGCTCCTCCTTCACTTCGAAACCTACATTCACTAACAATCAAACGATTACATAGCACCTGAATATCCCATAAAATAAAACATATTCAACATATAGACCAAGGAGTATATGAAACAACTCATTAATAACAAACTGTTGAGAAGAATGGACATATTTGTATTAATAGGAAACAAAAGAAACCATTACAGCCTGAGCCTTGGTGTTGTGCAAGTTCCTCCCAGGGTCCAGCAAGACTTTTCCTTTACTTTGATAAGCTCACCCACTTCCAAATGAAACAAGAAAGGATGGTAATCTCTCCTCACAAGCTTCTACAAGGAAGTCGTAATTCCAGCAGCATCTACCCTTTGGAATGTTCAGCTTTCAACCTCCCCTCCTCTGGCCCAATGCCTGTATTTATAATGTTCTAGAGGAAATTAATCAGGTCCAACATCAATGGGATACTCCCCTCTTTTGGATGGGGTAGCTCCTCTCTTGATGGGATAAGTTCCTCTTTCATAGGGATGCATGAACCATCTGGAGGCGCTCAATACACGTCAAACAATCTTCTAGAATGCTTTATAAATGACCACAAGTAACTTTTTTAAGATGAAACTCGCGCCTTTTGACCTTTACAGGGGTACGCACACAACCCTTGACATACAGAGCATACAAGTACGAAGGTATAATGAACTTGGGATGCGTACACGCAGGTAAGGTAGAGAGAACCTGCGTACCCAGAGATAAACATGTTTTTTAATGACTTTCTCTCTTTCTTAAAGTTTGACATGGAAAGCAGAGGTATAAGGCTTGCCAAGGAGGATAGTATGACTGTTGATGGAGCCATACTAACTGCAGATAGTCATGGTGACAAATTTTAGTGTAACAGATTGCCCCATGAAGTGCGAAGCCTGTAATAGATAAGGGTTTTATATAATCTAGGAAGGGTGAAGTACTTTATCATTTCAAGGATTATCTTGTGGAGAGCCCAGTCAGAACCTGCAATTTTCAACACAAAATACATGTATAAGATTATATCATCGCTGAGGTAGGCATTCCCATACTCAGATCAAAAAATTTAACTAAGAGACTAACTACTACTCTAATACAGGAATGATTTCATAGTACATCATATCATAGACTCGTGTAGACACAGTATGGATGTAGCCATCTATTTATAATTGGTCTACAATATAATGGATACAAAACTCCTCGCAGCCTGGATGGTGGAAACTAGATCCAGGGTCTTCATCTCTACTTCCCGAATTGGTATGATTCTAGCCATGCGAATAAATGAGTCGATGTCGAACATGGTAGAAACCACTTGATTACCAGTCGCTGATGTAAATTGTTAACAAGTGTGAGAGAGACCAGTAGTGATGTCAATGGTTCTCAAAGTACCCAGTACAATCCATGAGATGTGAATGAATGAGTCGATGTTGAACGTTTCATGGAATCCTTCTATCGGAATTCAATGATGAAAACTGATGTCGAAGGTGAGGAACCTGCCATTGATGCATGCAGATTTCAAGGTACTGATGGTTTCTAAGTCAACTCTCTAGATAATGTGCTGATGTTGATAGAAAGCGACTTGTCGCAGGCAAGCCCACAACACGAAATCATAGTTCAAGTTGAAGAAATGTTGTTGTAAGGACTGACTCAAGGATGATAGAATGGATGATAGGTATTTTACAGTTGAATGTTTTGTTTACAGACCTCTTGAACACATCACGACACAACAGATGGCTTGGTAACGAATGACTTAAGGTTAATCCCCGGAACTCGGATGAGGAATTTCAATGTGGGTTGATCGACTGTGAGGCAAAGGATTTCCCAACCTAGGTGAATAAAAAGTGTCATGTTCAAGAGTGGTAGTAAGGTTTTTCTGAGACAAAAGGATATCAAATAGGCTCATTCTTCTCTCTTTTCCCCCACCATTTCTGGCAAGTACCTATTTATTTTTTACAAGCTTGAGGAGGATAACATATGCTTGATTCTAAGCTCATCCTTCGGATGAGTCCAAGTTAGTTTTGATTCGAACCCTAAGAAGGAGTGGTCTGTTCCTGTTTGTAATAGAACAGGTCCTTTGCTGTGAAATTTTAACGAGTCCAGTATAGGAGAAACTCGACGTTTTTCATTTTTAGAGAGTCTGAAAAACTTAAGAAGACTCCAGATTGGATTTTTTTGTAAATTTGTGTCTCATAAGCCTGAAAAAGTGTAAAATAATACTTAGGAGAACCGCTTGATCTTGCAACCAAGGAGTACTTTCATGATTAGTGTCTTTGACCTGAAAATTAAAAACCGATCAAGGACACATCGTTTTATTTCCAGTATTGAATTTGAAACGACAAAAACTCTGCAATCTTTTCTTGTTTATACGGTCAGAAAAGGGATATAAGGGGACCGTCTTTTAATTCTGTTTTAACGAGTGTAAAAGAAATGCTTGGCAATCTTTTCATATTTTAGGAGTCAGAAAAGGGGTTAAAAGATGACTCTGATGTTTTGGTTCGTGAAAAATGACAAGTTTCCCTGAAAATCCCTTTGTCCTGCACAAAAACGACACATTACTCATACCTGTTTAAGATAGGCAAAAATACACTGAAAAATGTCCTTCCATGGTGAAAAATAAACGAATTTAGTATTTATTCATCCAAAAAACCTATAAAAAGACTTTTTACCATGTCATTTTTACCATTTTACTGTTGAGGGAGAGAAAAGGGCTTTTGGCAAGAAACTTCCCGTCGAATTTGCGGATAATCCAACTATCGGAATCGAGGGCCGTCTCTTTCAAGTATTCCACAACATCCTCCTCTTCATTTTCATCCGTTTAAAATTTTAATTTTAGCCCTTATTTGATTTTTTGGGGGCTTTGGGTTCTAGGATGCGCTCCTCGGGGTATGCAAGTATCCCATGGGTAACCTGCGTACCCCGACATTTTCCTTAAAGGGAAAATGGTCGGGGTACGCAACCTACCTTCAAACCAGGTGCGTACCCACGCTCTGTTTCTGAAGGCGGGGTGCGTACCCCGTGCAAAGCGCATTTTAAAAACCCAACCTTCAAATTCAACCATAAATTTTTGATTTCATGGTCTCTAATGCTTATTTCTTGGTGTGTAGATTGCCCACCATGCTTGATTGGCATGAAAGAGAGCACGAAGATGTTGATTTGGCCGTGCTAATTTGTCATGCAGAAAGAGTTAATCTTGCGGACAAAACCAACCTCCCTAGAAGCCTAAGACTTTCTAGTGACAAACAAGACAATTAAGAGCAATCCT